>REGM01000074.1:1103501-1156601 GCA_004194415.1 Aurelia aurita | reverse complement strand
ACATTGCAATTTTTATCCTTCTTGAGATTTTATGAGAATTTCAGTCTAATTAAATACCCACTTCTAATTGCCAAAATTTGCCTACGGTCCTGTGATGATAGCCTTATAGATCAGACCCATAGCAAAAAATATGCTTCTTAGAAGGCATTGGTCATAGTATACATAGCGTCTGACAATAATTGAAAGGTGTGTAAAAAAGTTCTGACACAGAGTTCTGATATGAAACAGGTTGTGTTATCTTTGGTTTTGCACCTCAAAAGGTTTTTCAATTACTATCTGACCTAATTCATATTTAATTAAGAGTACACTCATACTCGACTCAATAAGATCTGTTACGAATAACATTTACAGTATTCCGGATGATAAAGGTATGGAGAAAAGTGAAAAACATCCTAATTTTGAACCAGATTTCATGAGAAGTGAAATATCAAAAGTGCAACATCGAAATATAACGACGATAAAAACTGTACCCAGACAAAGAATTTATACATTTATGTAAAATTTACTTTTGTGTGGAATTTAGTAGCCTGCGCACAGACCTTACTTGGTTGCGGAGGAGGAAGGGAAAGGCCTTTCCCTTCCTCCTCCGCAACAAAGTAAAGTCTGTGTGCAGGCTAGGAATTTAGATACCTCATGAGGCTTATTTAAGGGAGAGGGCTTATTAGAGGGAGGGGGGCTTATTTGTTAAAAGATGGTCTGAGGCGAGGGCTTATGGGAGGCATATTCAAAGGTGAGGCTTAATCGAGGACTTACGGTATCGCTGTAAAGCACATTTTATTTGTTCAATATTGTTAGCTGATTAAATAGTTAGAAGAAAGGAAGAAGATCAAAGAATGCACCGATGTTCATCATGCGTAGAGCAACGTAAATATTTACTAGAAATTTTCAATTGACAGTAAATCATCATATATCTGCCAAATGAGAAAAACAAGATAGCCAACTCTGTTAACAAATATTTCGGGTTTTATAGAAGTGGAATCTTTCGTTGAATTTATCAAAACTTTGCTGCGTGTTTTCATCATCAAACACAGAGTAATCGAATCATCAGATAGCATCTGGATAGAAGAGAATACTGTTTACAAAATCTCAAAAATTATGAATCATTTGAGTTTGTGCTAGTAACAAGTACGTAGATGATATGAAGATATCAAGTTCATCACTGGCATTTCAAGTGCAAGGACAAGAAAACTTTATAATATTTTTGTACAAGAAAGTTTGATTTATGAAATAATTGAAGGATTTTAGCTAGTGGTACATGGTAAATTGGATTTACAACCTGTGTCAAATAAATCCTTTTGTACAAAAGTATCATAAAATTGTCGTGTCTTTGCACTTGAAATGAAAACGATGAATTTGATATCTTCATATTACCAGAACAAATTCAAATCCAGTACTTGTTACCAGAACAAATTCAAACGATTCATAATTTAGCTACTATAGTTGTATCTACACAGAGACAAAATTTGTGAAATAATATCATCTCAATTTGCCCACTCAAATGAAATGGGCATTTTATTTCGCATTTCACAAGATAGAAGTGTGACTTATTGAAAGACTTCATTCAAGATAATGTTTTGTATTAGGAGACACCCCCTGGATATGAACAAAAGGGGATATTGATCAGATGAGATCAAGAGTGAACATGAACACATCCGAATATGATTTTAGTTTTGAAGTGTACGCGTTTACGTTTATGATAATAAATTGGTTGAAGCAGACGAGTAAAAGTTTGTTATTTCCTCTACACAATTCTATGTGCGGTCAGGGCCGGGCTTGACCGTCACATCTGGCGCCCAACTAAATTTTTTGCTGTGGAGAGGCGAGAGAGTTTCTTCGTGATTGTTGATAAAATCAGATGAAATATTATGCAAGTCAAAGATCGCCGTCGTGGTCGAAGATTGTAAGTTTTCAAGTCCTAGTTGCAATGAATGACTTTCGTTATCAGTATCACAAGACCTAATTTCGTTTGAAGTTTCACGATTATTTGTCTTTTGTTGTTTACCGTTTCGATATTTGCAAGTTGTTTATGAATCTTTGCCTCGAAGTTTGCACCAAACAAATTTGTGCACGTTGCTTTCATTATGGCTGAGGAGATTTATGAAACCCTGCAGCTGATGCTCTGCACTGTGGATGAAACGCAGTTGCGAGCATTTTGCGAGTTTTTAGGTATTGACAAAGACAAAATCGCTGCGCTCAGCAAGCGAAAAGTACTGCGGGAAGTCCTCGCGTTTATCGATGAAGCCCTTGACAAATCATCGGAGGAACAGAGTCTTGACAACCTAACTACCTGGTTGCACTTTTGGCGACGGGGGGCTCACGAGGAAAACACAGATGCGGAAGTTGATGATGGAATCCAGACTGGCACAGTGGAGGAAATGCGGACCGACACTGGGGAACAGGATTCTCCGGAATCTGGACCTACGGATTCAAGACCTCAAGACCCCGGACCCCAAATATCAATTGACATGCAAATTGAGGGGATGAGGAAACAGTACGAATTCTTGTTGGAAAACCAGCGCAAGGAAATGGAAGTGGCTTTAGAGAGAATGCGGGAGACCAGACAAGGACAAACGGGGGGAGAGGCCAAATATTTTGAAAATGAAGGCAACCAAAATAAGTTGAGTAACATTGTAGACCCAAACAATGTAAGTTCACTCCTAAGAAGAGAATTAAAGATTTATGGCCAAATTGGGGAACAAGGCAAAAATGATCAGCTCAGTTTTGTGTCATTATCGCGACAGATAGACACGGCGGTGGAGAAGGGATACACGCAAAAAGAAGTGGTAGAAGCAGTGATCAAGGCCATGAGACCTGGCTTGCAATTGCGAAGTTATATTGAAACCCTGCAAGACCTCACTTTGTCAAGGCTGAGACAGATTCTGCGATCACATTATAAAGAGAAGAGTGGCACTCAATTATACCAAGAGTTGGCTACCATTTGCCAGGGGCCTAAAGAATCTCCAGACGCCTTTCTATTGCGAGCTCTGGACTTGCGACAAAAAGTGCTATTCGCTAGCAAAGAGGCAGATGCCAGTCTCAAGTATGACCCAGAGTTAGTCCAAGGTATGTTCCTGCGATCAGTGGAAACGGGCCTAAGAGATGACAATATTCTCACCAAATTTCGCCAAGTTTTGCATGTCAAGGAGATATCCGATGAAGATCTGATCCAACAAATGGGGAATATCTCCTCCGCAGAGGCAGAACGACAGGCTCGCTTAGGCAAAAGAGTCAAAGATGTGCAAGCAAGCTCTGTAGTTTCAGATGACACAAAGGAAAAGCAAAAAGAATCAATGGAACAAAAGAAGAAGGCTGAGAAGAGCTCAGAGAGTCGTATTTTGGAGACCATGGAAGCAATGCAAGCACAAATCCAGAGCTTACAAGAGGAAGTGAAAAGCCAAAAATCTGAAACAGCAAGCAAGACAACACCTGGTTACTATAAAGGGGCAAATTATTACAGAGGGAGGCAAAACAACCCTCCCAGAAATGGCCAGGAACCATCTCGCGCTTGTTCAGAATGCAATGAAAAGGGACTATCCCAATCATGCATCCATTGTTATTACTGTGGTGGTGAAAACCATTTTGCCAGAGATTGCTTGAAGCGTCAAAGAGATCAGGGAAACGGCAGGGGGCTGCGCAGGGGGGACAAGGTGTAGCCCAATCAAGAGAACAAACGTCCCAACGATGCAATTTTTGTCAGTCCAAGTCCAGTGAGTTGACATTAATGAAATGCAAATCTTGCCTCGCAGTGAAGTATTGCGGAGAGACTTGTCAAAGGAAACATTGGGCAGAACATAAGGAGATTTGTAAAGCAATAAATACTTTGTCTTCATTCAATCAGAAGGAAAGGCCAAACACAATGTTTGCTGCTCATGTAACGCCGTCACAACAAGATGCTATTGTTAAACTAGTTGGCCAAAAATGTACAGTAAATGTCAAGCTCGAGGACAAATCCTTGCAAGGATTGTGGGACACTGGAGCCCAAGTCTCCATCTTGTCTTTGGACACAGTGAAGAAGCATTTTCCAACCAAGACCATCCGAAAGATTGAAGAATTGTTAGAGGAGACAGAGGAAATCAAATTAGTTGCTGCAAATGGCACCCCTATTCCATATGAGGGTTGGATAGAATTAGAGATGAAACTATTGTCCGATAGCATTGATGGGAAAGAAAGCATCCAAGTCCCATTCCTGGTAACAAAAGAAACACTTGACCTACCAATTATAGGGTTTAATGTTATTTGTGAGCTGACCAGAGATAATTTTGGGTTTACCAATGGCGGTAATGCACATGCCATCAATCAACTCAAGCAGAGTTTCCCGATTTTATCCAGTGATCAAGATTGTTTATCTTTAATCAAAGTTATTCAGAGCTCTAGTGACAATGACTACATATGTGCAGTGAAAACGTCGAAGCAAGACTGTATAGTGCCACGCAGAAGTATCGCCTCTATCAAAGCACGTGCAAATACTGGCTATATAGCAAAACCCACACCAGCGCTACTTGAGCCAGAAGTGATTGGACGTTTGCCCGATGGGTTGCAGGTAAACGAAATGTTAATAACACTTAAAAGAGGAACAAAGCAGATGCTATCAATCAATATTGAAAATGTGACAGATCATGACATTCGATTAAGAAGCAGTACGTTAGTAGGACACTTACAACTTGTCCAATCGGTAACACCAATAGAAGTGAAGGAGAAAACTGAATCATGTAACGAGGATGGACAGACAAGTAGTAAAGATGATGTTAGTCAACAGACAAGGTCATGGATCTCAGATATAAAGGTAGATGGATTGTCAGAAGAACAGGAATCACTTGCAAGAGAAATGCTCCTTGAAGAATCACAGTCATTTTCAATTAACGAGTCGGACATTGGGGTTGCAAAAGGCCTAAAGCTTGATATAAACCTAGATGACAAGAAACCGGTGCAAAAGAACTATATCTCCGTACCCCGCCCCTTGTACACTGAAGTAAAGTCATACATTGAAGATCTGCTAAACAAACAATTCATCACACCATCAACATCTGCGTGGTCATCACCTGTAGTTTGCGTTCGTAAAAAGGATGGAAGCCTCCGTCTTTGTGTTGACTACAGAGGTCTCAATAGCAAAACAATAAAAGACCGGCATCCGCTGCCCCGCATACAAGAGACATTGGATAACTTAGGAGGCAAACAATGGTTCACAGTTCTCGATCAAGGGAAGGCTTACCACCAGGGTTTCATCAGCCCTGGGGATCGACATCTTACTGCCTTCATAACCCCATGGGGACTGTTTGAATGGGTCAGAATACCATTTGGATTGACAAATGCACCTGCAGCCTTCCAACGTCACATGGAGAATATACTTAGAGACCTTCGTGATGAAATCGTCATCCCATACCTTGACGACTTAATTGTATTCAGCAACTCTTTCGACGAGCATATTGTACATGTACGGACAGTTCTTCAACGCCTTAGAGAGCATGGCATCAAATTAAAAGCAAAGAAATGCGACCTATTCAAGCGTGAAGTTCGTTTTCTTGGAAGAAAAGTTTCTGGAGATGGGTATCAAATGGATGATAGCAATATCAAAGCCATTACGAGTCTACTTGATGAAACACCTAAGACAGTCGGAGATGTAAGAAAAGTATTAGGTCTCTTGTCTTATTACAGAAGGAGTATCCCATCATTTGCGAAGACCGCCAAGCCGTTGTATGAGTTACTAACAGGGACAGACAACATGGCACAAGCATCTAAGATCAACAACAGTAAAGGTCAATTGAAGTCCAACGTACACGTGAACTGGACAAATCGTCATCAAGAATCGCTTAAAGAGATCATAACATTACTTACAAACTCACCATTGTTAGCTTTTCCAGATCCAGAAGAACCATATATACTACACACAGATGCTTCACAAGATGGCCTTGGAGCGGTATTATACCAGAAACAAAAGGGAAAGAATAGAGTTATTGCATACGCGTCTCGCACACTGTCACCAGCTGAGAAGAAGTACAATCTGCATTCAGGGAAATTAGAATTCCTTGCTTTGAAGTGGGCGATAACTGACCAATTCAGGGATTACCTATATTATGCTCCCTCATTTAAAGTCTACACGGACAATAATCCATTGACGTATGTGATGTCATCAGCACGACTGAATGCTACAGGCATAAGATGGGTTGGTGAACTTGCAGACTATCGTTTTACTGTCCATTACCGCCCAGGCAAGAGTAATGGTGATGCTGATGGGTTAAGCAGAATGCCACAAGACTTAGATCAGATTGTGAAAGAATGCACTGCTGAAGTTTCACATGACCTTTTGCAAGCAAATGTTCAAATGGTGTCAATGGTTGATAACAACACTGGATGGCTCACAGCTTTACCAAAATCAACAACAACAGTAGAAATTGATCCATTATACGCGTCAAGCAGAAGTAGCAAACCAGAAGAAAAGATTGATGTCCGGAGTCATCAGTTACGCGATCCAGACATTCGCCCAATTATCAGGTGGAAGGAGATGGATACAGTGCCGGCACAAGCAGAAAAAATGACACAAAGCCACATTACTAAGCGACTTCTTTATGAATGGAACAAACTCTACCTTGACAAAGACGGCATATTACGTAGAAAATGTGGTGCTACCAACCAAATTGTTCTACCAAAGAACCTTCATAACACCGTGTATTCTGAACTCCACGAGAAGATGGGACATATCGGAGCTGATAAGGTGCTGAGTCTCGCACGTGACCGTTTCTTTTGGCCGCATATGAAAGCTGACATAGAGCATTTTGTTAACAACCAATGCCGTTGTCTAAAACAGAAGAAGCCTACGCTGAACCAGAGAGAGCCGCTGAAACCAATTTTGACAAGTGAACCATTTGAAATTATTTCAATTGACTTTCTCCATTTAGAAAGATCATCGGGAGGGTACGAATACATTTTGGTAGTAGTCGATCACTTTACCAGATATGCTGAAGCTTATGCCACTCGCAACAAAACGGCCAAAACAGCTGCAGATTGCTTATTCAACAACTTTTTCATGCGATATGGTTTCCCAAAACGCATCCACCACGATCGTGGAGGAGAGTTCCAAAATACTCTGTTTGAACAACTAGAAAGCCTATCAAGAACTGAACACTCAAGAACAACTCCTTATCACCCGGAAGGGAATGGCAAAGCTGAACGCTTTAATCGCACCCTACTCGGTATGCTTCGGACCTTGCCTGAACAATTCAAGTCAAAGTGGAAAGAACATCTCCCAAAGTTGGTACATGCCTATAACTGTACCCAACACGAGTCGACTGGATTTTCACCATTCCAACTACTGTTTGGACGACCAGCAAGATTACCTGTTGATTTGATTTTCGATACACCAAGGTCAAAACACGAGCAGAACTATCGATCTTATGCAGAGAACTGGAAGACAGCAATGAGAAGTGCGTATGATATCGTGATAAAGAACTCAAAAAGTGCAGCTGAACGTAACAAGAAACAGTATGACAAGAAAATTCGAAGCTCTACACTGGAAGTAGGAGACAGAGTCTTAGTCCGGAACCTTTCTGAGAGAGGCGGCCCAGGAAAACTCAGGGCATACTGGGAAGACAAGATACATATCGTTGTTCGTCGTTTGAGTCCTGACAGTCCGGTATATGAAGTAAAACCAGAAAAATCGGACGGTCGCTCAAGAACACTACATCGTACATTACTGTTGCCATGCGACTACCTTGAACTCGATTGCCAAACTCAAGATAAGACAAGTAATGCTCAGAAATCACCTAGTTTGCAACATAGAATGGCCGATAAACAACAAGATCGTTTGGAAGATAGTACCGATGGTACAGAGGATGAAGATAACTTTCCATTGCTCACACCGAATGAGATGCCACATCTGAAAGATGAGTTTGACCGTGCAACCATTGATCAACAAGATGCTCTTGAACTTGATATGGATCCAGAGAATGAAACAGCTCTGTTTGAAGATAATCAAGAGGCAAATCCATCGTTTCAAGCGTCAAGTCAATCACTAGATCAATTGCAATCAGAAACAGACGACAGGGGATCAAACTCGGACACTATCGTTGATTCCAGTGAACCAGAAGAGAGACCGCATCTCATTCATTCACCAGATGCGTCACAATCAAGTCCAATGGAATCAAGAAGACCTACGCGTCAAAGACAACCACCATCACGTCTCGTTTACAACGATTTTGGGAATCCAAATTCAGAACAGCAGTTTTATGTGAATTCATCATTTGTTCAACCAAACAACGTACCCTTGGGGACCCAGTTATCTGCATCTGCACCAACATTCGTCCCGNTATCATTGAAAAGACCAACGCAATAATGCTTACTTTAAAAGATGCCAAGCAACAACAGAGAGTCAATCTCAAGTTGAATTTTAACATGCTTTCCTTCGATGATACCAAATTACAAGGCAATCACGATCATTGGAAAGACCCAGGCAATTATGCTTACCTTCAAAGATGCCAAGCAACAACAAAGAGTCAATCTCAAGATACATTTTACCACGCTTTCCTTCGATGATACCAAATTACAAGGCAATCACGATCATATTGGAAAGACCAAGGCAATCATGCTTACCTTGAAAGATGCCAAGCAACAACAAAGAGTCAATCTCAAGATGCATTTTACAAGGCAGTCACGAATAAATCGATAATGATATCAAAGCAAAATTTTACTTCACTATGAAAAGAGAGCAATTTTAAATTCAGGCTGCTGCTTACCTTTGACGATGCCAAATAGCAAGAGAAAGGCAATCTTCGGTTGCATTTTTAATCAAATTTCAATGTAATCACAATAAAATTTCAGCTCATCATGAAAATGAGAAGTCTTCACGCAGCTTGATTTGCAGGCAATCGATTTTGCTCACAAAAATGTGAGATATCTGCTTGATGCTAAAATGTGTCCAAATAACGACCCTGTATAACTCCATGCGGCAGATGTTAAATGTAAGGCTGATCTTTATGTTATCACAAGCTGTGCTCATCTGAATAAACGAGGGAATCCAAGACAGTTTCTTTCACCTGCTGAAAATGACGTATACGATCAGCGTCTTGTTCAATAGGACTTGCATGTACTATTTTCTAATGTAATTAGAACGCATTATCTGTAAACAAAGCACACAAATTAAGATTGATTGTTATGATTGTTGTTTAGAAATGAATTGAAAGACGCAAACACGCAAACAACAGTTTGAAACTTACCTTTTTAGGACTTTTGTTGCACTTGCAGAGGTCTGTAGCAAATAAAAACAAAAAACCTTCGCAACTAAATTCCTATAATTGAACAAAGTTTGCGGAACATTAAAGCATTTGAGATTTAACGTAACAAATTTACTTGAAACGTTCAGTTTTCGTATTTTTGTTGTTTCAGAGGTCTGTAACAAACTTCGTTCGCAACCAAATTTCTATAAACAAATGATTTGCGGTACAGAATTTAAAAATAGCCATATTAACGGACTCATCGTAATAAACCCACAAACGCAACATTAGACACTGTAATCTGTGGAAAGAAAACTGTTAACTCCTGTGAACTCCTGTAAAAGAATAACAACGAAATTAACCTGTAACCAGGGAGAAAACTGTAAATCCTGCAAAGGAAACAACAAATTAACCTGAAACCATGAAAGGAAATAAAATAAGTTCCAATGACTGGCTAAACTCAAAGAAGACCCACCAAAGTCCAAAGCATTTGGCACCAAATCAGAAAAACATTTTAAGGCGAAAACAAACTCCTTCAAACAAAGTCCTTCCTCAATGTGAACTAAATTGAATCAGGTTACATGGCAATTTCGATAAGAAAACTTGTAAACCCGCAAGTCAACGAAATATCTACGCTTTAAGCCAAAGTCACTTTGAACATCAGGAAAATCCGAAAATCCCTAATAAAATTCCCAAATATCCTTTCACACATGGGAGCTAATTTTACAATCTGGGCTAAGTTAAACCAAGATGGAGGCGAATTTCAATTTGAAAAATTGGCGTTTACAAGGTAGCTCGGTAGCTCCAGTTAAATCGTTGGTATGGTTTTTACTACTTTAAAATTTGGTTTAATAGACGTATTTGGCCAAGGTTTGTTTACACCCAGTTCAAGTCATGTGACCAAACTCTTGGGAAGTTTTAGGAATTGTCTACTTTTCGCATTCATGGCACAAGGTTTCATGGCACGAAATATGTTACAAAAATCAAAAGATGTTTTATCAAGAGACTGATCATTTGACTTGATATGGGTGTAAAGAAACCTGAGCCAAATACGTCTATTTCACACCCCGTAGAACGTCTGTGCAGTAGTCCGGAGGCTATCCCTCTGAATAACTGAACAGCTTCCGCCTTACTGCATGTTATCCCTCCGCCTTACTGTATGTTATCTCTCCGAATAACTGAATATCCTCCATCTTACCATGAGCGATAGGACACCGATTGTGTATCAGTGTAAAATTTGTGTCAGTGGTGAGCCACCTTAACCTATTGTTTGTGTGTTTTGACCTTATTTTTACTTGTAGTGAGCCACCTTACCGCTGGTCGGCGAATTTAAAAATTTTGGTAGTGAGCCACCTTAAGTTATCCCTCCAACGGCATGATGCTGTAAAACTCCACTGAAAAACCTCCGTCTTACTGAATAACCTCCGGACTACTGCACTGACGTTCTACGGGGTGTTTCAGCCGGAACGAAGTTTCAGTCACAGCCAAACATTTATCATTTAAATGTCACTATATGACGCACCAATTTTACCAAAAAAGGAGATTTTGGACACATACCTGAAATTCGTTAACCATCATTAAATTCTTTCATATTCACTAATTTGATCGAGGGGCAAATTACTCCAAAAATCTCGTACACTTTCGTAAAAAATCCTCAAAAATCTTCAAAAATCCCAAAAATCTCGAAAAATCTTGAAAATCTCAAAAATCTTCATAAAATCTTAGGAATCCCAAAGAAAATCCTAAGAATCTTGAAAAATCTTGCAAAATCTTGCAAAATCTCCAAAATCTTTGAACATCTCGATAAATTTTGAAATCTCAAAAATCTCAAAATCTCAAACGGTCTTAGAGATCTTAAAAAATCTTTGAAAATCTCAGAAAAAATCTCAAAAATCTTTGAAAAATCTGAGAGATTTTTAAAATCTCAAAATCTCGTACGCTATTTTTGGAGTGATTTGCCCCTCGAATTTGATTATCGTTCCGGTTGCTTAGGTTGCTCAAAATAACAATCCAGGCGTCAGTGAAACTCAACGAACGAATATCATGTTTGTCAAACTGGTCGCGTAAAACATTTGTCTATTTTGCAACATTGCAGTTTGCTAAATATCACGAAAAGGAGATTTTTGCTTCACCTGGTGTATAAACGTAAACCGTTTCTCAATTTCAACTTTAAAGGCTCTTATCTAACCATGGTCCTTTGCGGGCTCTGTTTTATGAAAATGAACATTTTTGTAGTCTACAAAAATGGCTGCCTCAATAGAAATCTACTCGCAAAGGCTGCTGGTTTAACAAGAGCCTTTAATTAGAATTTCAGCATTGCGTGAATCCTGAAAATTGAAAATTAATCTTGAACTAATGAACTCAAACCTTTGGTAAATCTTTGCGGTAAAAAAGCTGGAAATTGCAAAAATCAAAATTCAAAATTGCAAAATTAAAAAGTCTTTACAGCTGACCTTCAATTTTAAGAAATTTGTAGCGCTCTGATTGGATTATCACTCACTTTGTTGAAGCGAAACAGAAGGAGTATTGCTAAAACGATAACTTCTTATCGCGTTCTCGTTATCGTTATCGCCCTGAAGAAACCGGGGTTTTATCTGCATCAACAGATCCACTTTGCTTGCAATACCAGCCTAACGAGGTAATTATATACTGCAATGTTTTCCAAGCCAGAAAGTTTATTCCTCGCAGCGCCTCCCAGCAGGAAAGTTTTGTACTTCATGGCTTGTTTTTCAGTACTTAGACAAGTATTGTAATTGGTTGAGGCCTGTCTGACCTTACGGAGATCCCCAATAGAAATGGGTGACCACCTGTTATGAGCTACAAAAAGGAACTTAGGTTAAAAGGAATATAATAAAACAAGCAACGTAATCAGTAAATTCATAGAACGACCTGTTTATCGTCTAGACCATTGGGTGTCAGTCATATCAGAAGCAGCGGAAGAGACACCGTTGATTTAGCAATCAATTAAAACTTTTTCAGGGACGACTGCACTTTAGCGGACCAACTTTATGGCATATCTCTCGAGAACGTATTTGACCAAATACCCTACCAACCCTAACTGAACCCTACCTTACCCTAACTTTCCCTAACTGAACCCTACCTTACCCTAACTAACCCTAACTTTCCCTAACTAACCCTAACTTACCCTAACTAACCCTAACTCACCCTAACTAGCCCTAACTTACCCTAAAAACCCTTTTCCAAAGCCTAACCCTGACCCTAACCCTCCCCCCATGACACATAACCTGCCGATATTAAAAGCTGGTCCGCTAAAATGCAGACTAGCCGCTTTTTTCATTTATAAAATAAAGAAATAAGACATTCATTATGGACAGGTGATTGGTACAACAAATTTCGTGTTTTGCTCAGTCATGAATGTTTTGGAGCATAAATGTAATGTTGTCAAACTTTTAGGGTTAAATTTCAATTTAGTGGACAGCATTATTGCAATAATTTACACTTTTCATTTCATGTCATAACTTTAATGGAAATGCTAACAACAAGGACAGATTTTACTAACAATGCCATCTTTTGTTTGGATAAAATTGGCTAAAATAAACTTGAGGTAGTAGAAGTTTAGATTTATCCTTCTTCTTTCGATTTGTACACAAAGCATCTTTTCGTATGCACAACGAGCGAATTAGCCAAACAGGATTCAAGCTATCCTTCACCGTCTGCTTTTTTACAATCACGTCTTAACTAATCGGCTGTATATATCCCTTTATCTACGATCGCTAATCATTTTGTACTGGTATTTCAAACAGAGGCAACCGATGACAAAAAGCTTTGGTATTCATTGCCTTCCTCCTCGCTTAAATTTTATTACGATGAACGAAAAAGTTTCTTCACCATGTCGTTCCCACTGTGTGATGAACTTCGTCACATTTGAAAAATAAGCGATGAGGAAAGCGATGATAGTTCATCGCGCAGTGGGAACCAGGAATTAAGAAATTTAAGAGATCTTCTTCGATCGATTTAGGCTGTTTCCAAGCCAATCATTTTCAAGGAATCGCTTGTTGCTCGGGTAGGCCGCCGAAAAGCCAACAAAAAATCGCTAAATACAATAAACACCCGCATACAGAGCCTAGCGGATTAAGAACCTACAGGCTGAAATTTTCAAAATCAGACACTCATTATATAAGAACCCATTGTATAATTCATTGTATAAGAACTCAGGCTGACTTGAAAATGGTAGGTTCTAATACGCAGGTGTTTACTGTGTTATTTGGGATTTTGACTATAAAGATTAAATCATCAACTGTCGAAATCGGCCAATTGTGCGACTTATCGTGGCCTGTTAAAAGTGGATACTTTTTTGGTGCACCTGGTATCATTCGGGGTGACAAAGGACGGTAGGCGCTATAGCTATGGAAGGTTGAAAACAAATCGGTGCTCCTCGGTTGAACAAGCTAATCACGCGCTAGCCTGTATCGGAGTCAAAGCACAGGCAGCCTTCATATGAAAACAAAAAGAATGTTGAGGCTGCTACGACTATATATGGCTGAAATGCAGCTGATCTTACTTGAGAGTGTACACGTCAACTGTAGCTCAACGTGAAAAGCAGATTGGCATAAATAATGAATGAGAGTTATGTCTGCAAATAATTAACAACAATCTATGCAAAACGGAAGTCTGAAAGGTTATATTAACGTTTTGTAGAAACGATGCGATAAGAACAAATTTCCTTTGGCATCTATAGAATGGTGGTTGCATGTTCCCGCCTCTCTACATTTGTTGTAAAATTACCAATTAGCGTTACAGGACCATTGCATGGTAAATGTTTGCGTATTGAAACACTCAGGCGTCGAGTAAATCAGGCTGGCCTAGCCTGCGTACAGCTACTAAGGTTTACATACACGCAGAGTTGAACTGAATTGCAAATTATTGTTTGTTCTTCCACCTAACATTTATGAACGCTGAATGATGATCGTCGTGGTTCTCGCTACTATCACCTCACATATTACCACCCCACCCACCAATCCGAAAGAAATTAGGCCACTGAGTATTTGATTTATCAAGTGAAACTCATTAGTGTTTAAAATTACTTCTTCAACCAAATCTTGGCTACTAATTAACATGAAAACAAGATCCAGACAGAACATTGTGGCCTAGACTCATTATTTTCACGTAGCTTCGCTCCCAGAACTGACATGTCGCTACAACTAAATGATACTCACTGAAGTGACAACATCAACATCAATTCAATTCAATGAGGGAAAGTGGAGGGACTTAAATTGTGAGTCTAATTGTGACCTATTTCTGAGCTGTAATATTTTCAGCCCTAGTTTCGTCATCTAGTGTAAAAATGGCATGAAATGAGGGATGATTCCGACGTAGCTTTAAAGCAAAGATAGTAATTTTCATCTTTTATTTAAAGAAATTCAAATGAATTGCTTACAACTAATGTCTTTGTTTTCATTCCATTTCAATCAAAACATTTGTTACAAATACTGTTTTATTGGGATGAGCTTTGCAAAGCTCCTGATGACAGGACATATTTCTCAAGACATCTGTCAGAAAGTTAAAGCTATATGATACCTTTTACATTTGCAATGTCTGGTTCGATATAACAGCAAAACTGCTTGCATTCAAAATTATTCTCCTGAGCTCTCAGATTTCTTTGTTCTTTCCCAGTACTCTTTCATTGTGATTTTCTGTGGTATTATATCTAAAAACAAAACAATAAGAAATTAAATAAATAAATCTTCATAGAGGGTGTCCCAAACAAAGTCCTCCTGTTTAAAAAATTAAAGGCCCCCATTAGCCATGTTTGAAGAATGAGATCACGCTTGTAGCTTGCTTGATATATCTCTAAATTGTTTAATTTTTTCTGCATTAACAATACCTATTGTTACAAACATTCCTGATTCCTATCTCCCTATATAGGCGTATTCCTTCCGGTTTGATCAGATCCCCTCCATAAGGTTTTCATTCTTCAAACATAATCACCAAGACTCTCTCATTAAGCCAATCTGTAAAATTTCCTTTTGATCTTTTTGCAAATGATCCAATTATCTTTGAAGATAATAAAGAGTTTGTTTTTGTTACTTAAATGGTATAAAAATGACACATTGAAAAACCTTCTTTTGGGACAAACATTACGAGTGACATTTTAAATCTTTTCTAAATGCCAAAATTCTGATATTTTTGCCTCATTCAAGTTAGTGTCCAGTGATAGTGTGCAATTCTTTCTGATATATATGACCAAGTTAGAAGCTTAATATACACAAAGCAATTTATCTGTTAACTATCTGTGCTTGTTTGCAGTATGCTTAAAAACCAGGTCTCCCTAAACATTAGCCAATTTTGCCAATTTCTAGACCAGTGTTTTTTCAAACGTGGGGAATTTTTGAGACACCCGGTAGCTTCACACAAGACATTTCAATGGAATCCAATATCTGTTCATATTTCTTTCTACCCAAGGTTCAATCACAAATCTGATGCGATGGTAAGATAAAAAAATCTGGTAAAATATTGCAAAAATCCAAAATCTGTAAGAAAATATTGCCTTGATGCGACAATCTAAAAAGCTTAAAGGTCATGTGTCACACACATTATTGGTTATTGCAACAAAAAGATAACTTTTGTTCTCGTGTTTTTTTTATTGCAATGAAAATTTAGCCTCGTTCTGACATCTATTCATAAGCGTTGTTTTGTTTTGTTTTCTGTTTTGTTTTCTTTCAACCAATTATATGCATGACATAATAATAATAATAATAACATACGAATACTTTTAACAGGATAACCTATCAGTATTGCCATACTGTTATCATTAGGGTCCTGCTGGCTCCATAGTTACAATGAAAGATGCATATTTAAAACTTAGAAAATTAAAATCAAGATATAAGTGAAACTTAGATATTTACAGAATTAAATGTTATTAAAATGGCTATTTAAAAACTGTCTGAAAAGAAGTAATATGTCCTTTAATGCCCCTCATTAATATCATCTCTAACAACAACGCAAAATAAAGAGAGCTACTTACCTTCAAGAAAATCTAATGAGTCATTTGATTCAACAGCATTAGCTAGAATGAAGATGGATAAAACAATCAACTCCAGTTTAAATGTTCAACAAGGTGCCACAAGCTTTGTAGATACAGTCTGTTCACTCAACTTATCAAACAAACTAGGAACTTTTATCACTATTTGATCTTTTACCTTTTATCCTTTTATCAACTATTGCGTTCACCAGTTCTATTCACTTCATGTGGGAGAGGTTGCGGAAGACACCGTTTTTGAAGTAAAATTTTGAGCAGTTTCTAGACTACCAAAGATCTTTGACTATAAGGAACAAATACAATCTATGCTTGGATGAGAAACAGGATGCAGTAGAATGTCTATGAATGCAATCTAGTGGTTTATCAGACCATAAACTGAGAATGGTTGATGAGTTGAGCGACTGGAATGTAAATGATAAGTTTGTATCAAACTTTTTGTGCAATAAAGGATTAAAGTGCTGGTCACAGTACGTGTCACCTCTCAATATCCAGTTTAGATCAAAGGAAATTAAATCAAAATGACCAGAATAATATGAACATCTCCCTAAAATAATCAGACACCAAAAACATAACCTAACATAACAGCTATAACATTTCATGTTTACGTTGAAGGCCAAACCAGAGAGGTTCATATGTCTCCCTGCTTCATCACGGTGAACAGAAACTCCCTTGAGCAGCACTAACATTATCTTGACAATTCATTTATCTTGACGACAAGCAAGAGTTCTGCTCCGAATTTCCATCAGAAAATAGTTTTCATGTTACCTAGTCCTTTGTAATTCAATTCCTTTTTGTCTTGGCCAGCTTTGAGACCTTCTTCTGCAACATATTGAGCAAATAATTCCTAAACAAATAGAAATGGTGCAATTAAAATTACTCTTATATGCTTGTTTTAAAAGTAACAGCCTTATAGACAGTCTTGCCTTGTCATAAATTCCTAAGTCTACACTATAATATCAATAAAAATGTGTTTGTTGCGTGTGGTACCATTAACAATGAAACAAAAATATAATAGATAAATAATTGAAGTACCATAAAATAGCGTAGATGTATAAAACACGACGTTTCGAGCATGTACTCGTTATCAATGGTGTAGATGTATAAAACACGACGTTTCGAGCATGTACTCGTTATCAAGGCAATTGATAACGAGTACATGCTCGAAACGTCGTGTTTTATACATATACGCTATTTTATGGTACTACAATTATTTATCTATTATATTTTTGTTACACTATAATATGTGTAGAATGGCTCTAAAATATATATTTGGATTATCATTTCGGGTTCCAATGTTCCAATCCATAAAAAATCCCGTTTCTCATAGAATCTATCTATCAGTTATATTACAGTACAGTTTGCATTGACTGAATTTTGCACCTGTTGTAAGTAGAAACTTTGCCAGAGAGATGCTAGAACTGACAAGAACTGACTGTTGTGCTTAGTTTTTCCGTTTTCAGGATCGCTAGTTAGCTGAATTATTTCATCCAAAAAACCCTGTTGCATTCCTATATGTATTCCTATCCTCTACATAGCCTTACCTGGTGAGAATGTTAATTTTAGGATAACATTTTTATTCAAGGAAAAGAGGCCTAAATAAAATAAAAAAGGGCCTAATATATAAGTCAGCCAATAATAATAAGGCTTTGTACAAGTCGAAAAACATACCGCTGCTCTTGCAATAAGAAAATAGCCGTCTTGACTAACGCTTCCAAGATCTGGACTACTCTTCATGATCATTTTGGTTCTGGCTAACGGCAATTTGAGAAGTTTTCCTTCACTTCCCTTTGGAGATTCATCGGCCATCTTTGCTCTTCTTTGAACACAGGTTTAAAATGGCGGGAAACGATATCGAGGCTGGTACTCGGTCCCAGTCCCATAACCCGATGTAAACTATCAGGCCTGTCGGAAGCGGGGTAAAAAGGCTGTATAGGCTTCAGCCCACCCCCCCCCCAATAATTTGCTAAAGTTTATTAATTTTTTAGTGAAACGGCTGTGAAAGTCAAGCTCGTTGAAATGAAGTTATACACTTATCTATATTCCAAGAAGTTATCCGAGTTATCAAGCTATCAATTTTCATATTATAGAAATACAGAAATAATCTATTTCTAAGTGATTTTGAAGTCCTGTTTTCAAAATTTCCCGGGACAGCCTTCCGTCAGTCGCCATCCTTTGCTTCTTTAAATGGCAAGTTACAACAGGGGCGTTTTCCAACGATCTAAAGGGCGTTGTCACCAACCTCGTTCCCAGGGTGTTCTTACGTCATACGCTGATCACGAAGCCGAGTGAACACCCTGGTACACATTGCACAAATCTGTCCAGAAAATGGACAGATTAGCAGCCATTATGGATTTGCAGTTGGCTAGGTAACGCTAATCATTCCGACCTCGATTCCATACAATACAGTAACACTGTAATGATTGTTGCTTAGTGACTAAATCATATTGTTGTTATTCGAATAATTAGTAAGTTTTCGAGAAATAGTTTGAGTTATCTATTGTTTTCGAATAGCCAATCAAATTGCAGAAAGGCCACTTGTATCCCAGAGTAGAGGTAGAGCAACGAACTCACTCTGGGGACGAGATTGCGTTGTCACGAAAAACTTTCCCGGAGGCAAGCTCCGGAATCTCCATTTTTCCTCGCAGCGCTCACACCTGGGACCTAAATTCAGCCCCCTAATATGAATTTCGTTCCGACGGGCTTGTCTGATTGACCAATTTCAATTGAAAAAGCAGATTTCGTTTTGAACACCTTTAAACGAATTTATGCCACCATTTCCCATCATGATTGACAATCCTCGAATATCACAGATCTGCTACACAACACACAGGGAGCCCTCTTTCAAAGTAGCAGAAACTAAACGAATAAGAATTCAGTTACGCGGCATCTGCGAAGGAGCAATAAAAGATGAATGCGCGAGCGAACGATGCGCGCGGATCGTTCATCTTTCATTGCTCCTTCGCAGATGCCGCGCTTCGTCCGTTTCTTATTCGTTTAGTTTCGCTACTTTGAAAGGGGGCTCTCTGTGCACAACAACGCAAAGTTATGAATGCATTTGCCCATGATTTGCCAAATAACCTTGCCGGATCGTATAGCATGATTCTGGTACTTACAGGATGAGGTTATTCTTGATCTAACGACGATGGTTCGTACTAACATATGCTTTACATCATCATAATTATTAGAGGAAAATATGATACCATTGTAAATTAGAGGTGTTTAGCAAATTTCTGAAAGTTGAAAAGTTGCTACTTTTCCATGTTCCATATTAGAAACTGCAATGCTATGAGTCAAAGAAACTAGAGCAAACCGTGGCTCGGAAATGTATGTAGTACAGTAAAAACCCGCGTATAAGAACCTACAATTTTGCAAGTCAGCCTACGTTCTTAGACAATGAATACAATGGATTGGTTCTTATAAAATGGTAGTCTAATTGGACAATTTCAGCCTGCAGGTTCTTAATCCACTAGGTTCATATACGAGGGGCTTTAATGTACACATGTTATATCTCAATTTCGTATGTGGGTGTTATTCATCAATTGTTTCCATATCCAGATCAAGTCAATAGAAGAACATTCTTTCTCAAGCGTAATCAATAATCTTGGAGTTCATTTCTCTTCTGCAAATAACGACGACAAAAAGGCGTTGCATCAGAGATGAAGATCTCATGATGGCTGCTGAGGCAGAGAGAGTCTAAAATCCTAGTCCCATAGTAAACGCCCATAAACAGTCTTGGAAAAGATATGCCTTTGCTTTTGTGCATAACTCTCTACAAGTAAGATCTTTTCCTCGAGGCTACAAGTACAGCTACAAGTAAGAGCTTTAATCAACGAAGAGTGTTCGTGTGCCAATTTAGGAAATTCAGTGAAAACTGGAATTTTAGCCAACGATGCTTTGAGTTTCTCACGATTCTCTGCTATGTAATAAAGTATTGCACACGAAGTAAGAACAGCAAATACTTTTATCCATCCAATATAGAATGACTTTCCAAATGAAAAATAATTTTGGTCAGAGCAGTTATTGTGAGTTGTGTAGTCGGGCGTCGAATCTGTGCCAAAAAGATCTGAAATGAGAAATTAGATTCTTTTGCTAGATTGAAGGGCAGAGCTACTCAAGCCATACAGATAATAAGCAAGTTTACTTCGAGAGAAAAACTTTGTTTATCTCCGGTCCACTACCGAAATTGAGCAAAATTAGTTGTACCTTCACACTTACCTTCTTAAAATAAAAAGAAATTGTCATATGCTTTGCATCGCTTTGTTGATAACACTTGGTCTCAGTAAGCAAGACGCGATGTAGCTGGTGAAGTTTGTTTTGGGTCATCCGGTAACAGGTGGCAAATTTTCTTATCGCAGTAACTGATCACATAGATAGATTCGCCTCTTTAATATTAAAAATAAATTAGTTCCGTTGTCATACGCTCCTAGTTCACAACTCACATATACAGAAGGAGGCAGACATTTTTAAAATATTGCCACCTCGAAGCAATTTTCCAGCAGAATTAACCGGGAAGCCCACTTTTGACGTCAAATTTGGAAGTCCTTGAATAAGAAAAACTGGCTAGTTTTTGATACCGTGAATAAGAAAAGTCGGCTAGGTTTTGATGAGTAGCTTGCTTTATTTCTCCTAACAGCAATTTTGAGTTAGGCTTGCAGGTTGAGTAATTAGAGTTTTATGCAAAAAATGGAATCTTACTTGCAAGGTTCAGGTCCTCAATTTTAGGGATTTTCACGTCGAAACCAAATGCAAGGAGATTATCATCTGATGTTATATCATCATCATCATCTTTTGTTGAAGCAAGCATTTCTGCCGTTTCTTCTTCTTCTTTTACAGCCTCGATGATATTGTCCTCAGCTATATTCCAGCTACTGCGTCGCTTATCCATCCATTTAAGCCATTTTTGTCCCTGAAGAGACATCTTCCTCCCTGATGCTGAGTCAATTTCTTTTTCAAGTTCCACCATGTTCTCTCGAAATTTGGTATTGTCCGTGAATTTAACGTAATGACAACCAGCAACGATGAGGCCAAGAGCTCCACATGGGTCGAATTCATTTTCCAATTTGATTGGTATTATTTTCGTTTTCTTCACCTAAAGGAAGGTACAAAAGTTCGATTAAGGTAGGTGGCTAGTTCGGAAATGGCAATTTCTGATGAAAATGTCAAAATTAGTTTTTGCTCTTAAAGAAGATTTATGAAATCATTTTAAAAAGTGCAAAATTCATACCTGTGCATACTGCAGTTCCAAATTGCAATTTGTTGATTTTGCATACTTCGCGGTCATACAAACAATGATCAAAAATGCTCCTTCAACACCCTCCGCCATTCTTTGATAAATATTCCCTTGCAGTTTATCAACATCCATCCAAACTTCGAGGCCATGTTGTTCAAGCCCCTGTTTTACTTGTAGGACATCTTCCTTACTGTCCCATTGATAAGACAACATTATGTGCCCCCTTGTTTGTGGTGCCATCTTGAACTTTCTGTGGATGGTTAACAAAATAGTCCAGCATCAAACCAAACCATACAAAGGTGAAAGGCCCCTTTAAAGTTGATCGTTCGTTCAGGTTTGCTCATTTCCGCAAACTTAAAACATGTTTTTGGAACACCCTGTCTATATGTTGTTTAACAAGTGACCTTAAAAGTGTTTAACAAACAAGTGATTGTGAAACGATTTAAAAAATTGATGGAAATTTTTACTTCTGTTTGCTGAAGACTTGATTTATCATAAGCTGTCTGTTTTCGTTGAAATTTCCAATAAATCAATTAATCTTTGTTAAGTACCCTGGTTTTAGCGTTAGAAAAGATTGAGACAAAAATGGGGAAATGACTAAGTAATATCAAGAATTATTAGATTAAATTCCAAAAAGCAGATGCGACTAAAAGAACAGGGCCCCTTCTTTACCTTGCAGTTCTAAAGCTTCAAAAAATAAAGTAGCTTAAGTGACGAGATTCAGATTTCAACCTAATTGCAAAACTGAACTGGCTTACGAAGTCTTTGTTGAACCAAAAATCGACCTTGCTTTTCGGCTCTCTAAAGATGTATTAAGTTTCCTATTGGATTAGTTTTCTACGATATGTACTACATGCCCTTGTGCTCTGTTCACTTGTCTTTTAGTCACATCTGCTTTTTGGAATTTAATCTAATAATTCTTGATATTACTTAGTCATTTCCCCATTTTTTTCTCAATCTTTTCTAATGAAGCTTTAGAACTACAAGGTAAAGAAGGGGGCTCTGTTATCGCTGATTGTGGGTTTGAGTCCGATAAGGCTGTTGCTCAAAGACGTCCGACTTGAGGGACAATTTCGGGGCCATCAGCCTCGTGTTCATGATATAGTGCTGCATTGGTGACTTTCATACGAATATCTAACATGATACCTACAAATTTTTCAAGAATTTTCTTAGGCCAAAGTGGCAAAGCTCTGGTTTGGAGGGAAGGCAAATTTAAACTTGCAAGATTAATATTTCAACTTTAGAAGCACAAATGTCACTCAGCAAGGTATTTATGTTCAAGTTAACTTTTCAGGATTAGTTTAAAACTTGATTGGAGCTATAATGAGATCCACTCTCCGTCGCAGAGGCTGTTGTTTGCAAACGAGCAGAACGTGAAGCTCCGAAGGAGCAAAGAACGCGATCATTTCATCCGTCCTCCGGTAATACAGCCTCTGCGAAGGAGAGTGAATGAGATCACTAGCCCTGATCAAATTTTTTTTTCTTTTCTATATTGCTACCTAGCATCCGAAGGTAGTTTTTTAGGACACTGAGAAGCCAAGCTTATCGAGCAGTGTCCTGGTCCTTCCTCTCGATGTGACCACACCTCGCGATTCCTTTAGCCTGGAATTACAGAGAGTTGGCGACTCTCCTCACTCTACGTAGCAGGTTCGACAGGGCGGGGACTCGAACCACCAACCCTCAGGTTGGTAGTCAAGCGCGCTACCGTTGAGCCATCCCCGCTTATGATCAAATCTGTTACCTTTTATTTGGGACACCCGGTATACAAATCTTAGCTGCTTAGAATTTCATGTCAAAGAGACGGTACCTTGGTTGTCATTTCAAAAAATGGGATATCGACGGTCGAAACTGTTCGTCATTTTCAAGGATTTCTTTTGCAAGTATTCAAGTATTCAATGTATATTCTCAGCAAATTTGAAACTATTACATTGCAACTAATGTAGTGTATAATAGAAAAGCTAAATTTTACAAGTAAAATAGTGACATATATCTATGTATACAATTAATAACAGAATATTGCTGAAGGACATATGAAAAGAACTCAAAAGAGCTTTCGAGTCATATGCCCCTCTCCTCTCGTGAATTACTATTTTATGAACAACAATTATTGAATATACGATGAAAGTAAAGCATTGCTACAGGTTATAAAGAACTAGAAAAATACTAATCTATCAATCTACTTTAATTCTAATAAGAGGATTAAGTGAAAAAAAGAGTAATACAGATACAGACAGGGTGAATTGACGATGAAGTGAGAATATAGTTTGGATTGTCAGAGTTTTAATCATAGCCTTTTCAAATGTGTTTTTTTAGTTTTTTTAGAAACTTTTTCTTTGTTTTTTGATTTCGTATGTCAGATGAGATTTCATTCCAGATTTTGACACCAGTACAAAATATTGCCATTTTGCAGCCGTCTAGCATTTTACAATACACGATTACGCTAAAGAACTTTTTACCAAGATGCATTTCATTCTTTAATCGAATCCCCATAGAATCGTTAAAGATTCGTAATAAGAACGCAATGCATCTTGGTAAGAAGTTCCTCGACGCCATCTTTAGCGTATTGATTTATTGCTCTGTGCCACCATAGTGTACTTTGAAAATTGCACCCGTATCCATGTTAGCTGCAACCATTAATATCAAAGGTTGCCAGCTGAAGAAGATTTACTTTCTCGATTTTGGAAAAGTTGCTACAATATTATCATAAAGTGCTTTCACGTTTGGACTATTAAGATGCATTTCTTATTTAACCTTATCGTAATTATTTACCACCTTCCAATGCCGTTGCCTCTGTCACTGACGAAAATCTCGTGTTATACTTGGATGGAATTGCAGGTTTTATTCAAGATGACATTCACCTTACTATAGAGCTGTAGGAAATACATGCTCAATTTCCCTGCATCAAGTAGAGCATCTACATTTAATTTATGTAGTATACATCTTATATCTCAATTTCGTATGTGAGTGTTACTCCATCTATCGTTTCTATATCCAGATCCAGTCAATAGAAGAACATTCTTTCTCCAGCTTCAACAGGACCCTTTCTGATAACAGTGCCTTTGGCACTGAAAAGGTTTTAACCTGTATACATATTTCTATTATTATTATTATTATGATTAATCAATAATCTTGGAGTTCATTTCTCTTCTGCAAACAACGACGACAAAAAGACGTTGCATCAGAGGTGAGGATTTCATGATGGCTGCTGAGGCAGAGAGGGTCTAACAGAAACCTCACTAGACTGTTCTTAACCAAAAACATAACATAACCCAAAAATAACACCATACCATGATAAAAGTATGTCTCTTGTTTCTAGTGATGAAAATAAAGCGATAAAAATTCAAGCTTCGTTTCTTAATGAATTACCTCCTGTTTTCAAATTGTTGTAGCACAGCACAAAGTGCAAATGCAAGTAGGTTGCCGTTCAAAGCATTTGATAAAAACCTGAATAAAAATATAAAATCCTAGTCCCATAGTAACTGCTCAAAAACAGTTTTGGAAAGGCTATGCTTTTGTGCGTATCTCTCGACAAGTAACGTCTTGTCCTCGCAGCTGCCAAGAGCTTTAATCACCGTAGAGTGTTCACGTGCCAATTTATGAAATTCAGTGAAAACTGGAATTTTGGCCAGCCATGCTTTGAGTTTCTCACGATTCTCTGCTAGGTAATAAAGTATTGCACACGAAGTAAGAACAGCAAATACGTTTATCCATCCAAAGTAGAATGACTTTCCAAATGAAAAATAATTTTGGTCATAGCTGTTGCAGTTATTGTGCCCAGTGGAATTGGGTGTCGAATCTGTGCCAAAAAGATCTGAAATGAGAAATTAGATTCTTTAGATAGATGGAAGGGCAGAGCTACCCAAGCCATACAGATAATAAACAAGTTTCAGCTCGAGAAAAACCTTTCTTTATTTCCGGTCCATTACCGAAATTGAGCAAAATTAGTTGCATTTACCGGTACGGTTAACCCAACAAAAAACTTCCGAGAAAGATCACACTTACCTTCTTAAAATCAAAAGAAATTGTCACATGCTTTGCATTGACCTAGCAACATCTCAAAAAGTAGCTGGGCTTTCGAACTAAATGCGGAAAGAAAAGCTTTTTTGATAACACTTGGTCTCAGCAAGCAAGACGCGATGTAGCCGGTCAAGTTTGTTGTGGGCCATCCAGTACAAGGTGGCAAATTTTCTTGCCGCAGTAACTGATGACATAGATAAAGTCACATCTTCAATTTTAAAAGTAAATTAGTTCCGTTGTCATAGGGTTCTAGTTCACAGCCCACGTGTACAGAAGGGGGCAGACATATAAACGAAATTGCCACCTCGAAGCAATTTTCTAGCTGAATTAACCGGGAAGCCCACTTTTGACGTCAAATTTGGTAGTCCTTGAATAAGAAAAACTGGTCAGTTTTTGATGAGCAGCTTGCTTTATTTCTCCTAACAGCAATTTTGAGATAGACTTGCACTTTGGGTAATTTAGAGTTTTATGCAAGAAATGGGATCTTACCAGCAAGGTTCAGGTCCTCAATTTTAGGGATATACACGTCGAAACCAAATGCAAGGAGATTGTCATCTGCTATTATATCATCATCATCATCTTTTGTTGAAGCAAGCATTTCTGCCGTTTCTTCTTCTTCTTTTACAGCCTCGATGATATTGTCCTCAGCTATATTCCAGCTACTGCATCGCTTGTCCACCCATTTCAGCCATTTTTGTTCCTGAAGAGAGCTCCTTCCCCCTGATGCTGAGACAATTTCTTTTTCAAGTTCCGTCATGTTCTCTCGAAATTTGGTATTGTCCGTGAATTCAACGTAACGGCAACCAGCAACGATAAGGCCAAGAGCTCCACATGGGTCGAATTCACTTTCCAATTTGATTGGTATTATTTTCTTGTTCTTCTTCTAAAGGAAGGTATAATGTAACATAAGATTTAAGAATTGAAACAGCTTATCGCAGTGATACAATACCAGCAATTGCTCCGAATTTACCTCAGTTGCTAAAGACTCATAAGTGACGGACGTGACGGACAAATAGCGATCTATAATATTAACCGGGCCATCAACAACAATAACAACACATCTTTATGGATTAGTCAATTTTTCATCTGAAAAGTATAGTCGAAAAATATAAGCAAATATCAACGTTCTCTTCAATGACTACAAAATTCTTACACACTTTTTGAGAAAATGTCAGCAAAATTAAGATTTGCTACTAGTATCTTATAAACTTTTGGACTCTGTTAAGTGTTATCACCTTTAAAAGATGTCCTGTGTTTTAGGTCTAAAATTAGCTTATTTGATATAAACTCACGCACAGGTCTAAAATTAGCCTATTTGCATGCGTGGAGATTGTGTAATTACTCCATTTAACCTATGAGCCCATCCACACTGACACAGTTAAACCAGCTTTATCTAAACCAGGTTAAATTCCAACAAATCAAATGAATTCCATTTGTTTGATTGACCAATTAGAACGCAATAAACTGGTTTATTTTAAATTGGTTTAACTTGCAAGTGTGAAAAGGGGATTAGCTCCGTTCCTTCCCTCAGAAGATTTATGGTAATACGCCAATATATCAAATCTTGAAGTCCCTAACCCTAACCCTGACCCTAAACCGAACGCTAACCCTAACATAAACCTGAACCTAACCCTAACCCTTCCCCTAACGCCAAAACTAACCCTAACCCTAATTTATTTCAATGTTAACCCTAATTCTAACCCTAATTTATTTCAAGGTTTTGATATATTGGCGTACTCCCAGATTTATGAAGTTAAAAAGTTACGTCAAAAAGTGCAAATTCGTACCTGTGCATACTGCAGTTCCATATTGCAATTTATTGATTTTGCATACTGCGCGGTCATACAAACAATGATCAAAAATGCTCCTTCGATCCCCTCCGCCATTCTGTCATAAATATTCCCTTGCATGTTATCGACATCCATCCAAACTTCGAAGCCATCTTGTTCAAGCCCCTCTTTTACTCGCAAGACATCTCCCTGACTGTCCCATTGATAAGACAACATTATGTGTCCCATATTTTGTGGTGCCATCTTGAATTCTCTGTGAATGGTTAACAAAATAGTCCAGCACCAAACGAAAAAACAGAATCGACAGAATCGAAGAATCAACAGAATCAACCAATTCTTAGAATTCTGAACAAAGACGCAGTTGTGCTAACAACTAAAATACAATTGATAGCATGAAAGTAAACAATTACTGAAGATACTGGAGTGGAAATATCTAGTACACAAAGCCTTCCATGCATAATGTTGCGATAAAGAGTGCCTCGCTGCCTTTTTAAAAATGCTCTGAATCTGGGAAATTTGCACAACAATTTCTCTACGTAAATATTTACCCGATATTCACTAGTACGTAAATACGTTTATGCTTTTTATTAAGGTTTAGGGTTACTGATAGATTACGGAGACAGCCATCGATGTAGTTTACTGTAAATAGCATCTTATCGTAGTTAAATTTCTGAATATGGTATCACTTACCCAAACCTTTGCTGCATCCACTAAAAATTTTTGATTTCGATTAAAACTGCTTTTGTACTTCACCTGAAATCTTGTTTATGTACATTTTTCTTTGGCATTCCTTGCATAGAAACACCTCATTGTCCTGTTTTGCATCAATATCACAGCCGCATCATACCGGTTAGACAATGGTTTAACCGCAGTTAATACGACCAGAGGAAATAGGTTTTGCCCTCTGCGAATTTCCGAGGGCAGTTTGCCCTCTGCGCGGGTCAAGTTTTTATTTATCACGTGGGGATCAGGTTAGGCCCATCATAAAGTTGTGCTGATATTGTGCAAGGATTTCGAGTTCATATAGTTTACATCGTTTTCCCCACCCTTTACCCTCCCTCTTCTATCTAACCTTTCTTTGCTTTCTTTTCCCTTTTCTCGCGGTTTCCTCCACCGTGGGACAGGTGTGTTAGCCGGAAATTGTATTTTCCCTGTCTCAATCACCGCCCTTAGAGGTTTGCATTGTTCAGGCAGTTAAGGGCTGATGCACTTTCGCCCACTTCCTGATAGGCTCCTTTTCCTGGTAAGTATTAACGTTATTAAATTTAAAATTGCTGAAGTCATCCAAAATGAGTAAAATTATACATCATGTAAAAGCTCTCATCGCAAGCTATCGAATGGTGGCACAATTTTTAATTAGCCCATTAAATTGTTAGACTAGCTACACAACCTCTGTATGCTCCTTAGAACTGATATGTCGCTAATACAGAGACTTGTCACCAAACAGTGTCTGAAATCGGACTGATTTGGTGGCCTCGTTTTCAAGTACATTGCATGTTTAAAATTCGGACCACGGAATTAGTGTTGTTGGTGTGATCAGAAGTCCTCAACACCATCAAAACCTGGAATGGTATTGCATGTGGAATCCTCTAGGAAACNACAACGACGATCCCTAATTCTCATTGGCTTTCCTTCTGACGAATTTGCCAAAATAAGAAATTTGATATTTTTCGAGGAATTTGATATTTTCCTTAACAAAAATTAAGAAGAACATTTCTGCATTCTTTTTTACATTCTCCCACTAGCAGTTCTTCAAGAAATAGAAACGTGTATATATGTTATTACTTGATCTTTATACATATATACATTATGCATCTAACTAACAAACAAATATTATCATTATTGCTATACCTTTTAGATACAAGAGTGCAGTATAAAAGCTAACGGCAGAACTCAAATTTACGAAGGCATCTCTGCTATAGCATACAGATGTACAGATGTCTAAAGTAAAGTTGAAATTAGTCAAAATTCTACTTCGTCATGAAATTAAAGTTAATTCATAAAACGATGGACCCAAGAAGCATCATGATTCATAAAAGCTATTAATAAGTTGAGATACAAGCATCTTCTATTTTGTCAATAACTATCGCATGCTATCGTAGAATTAATAAAGTCGAGGTAAATGAAACATTGAGACTGAATGACTCAGATATAAAACGAGTAAAAAAAACCAAATCACTAGGAGTCATTGTAGACGAAGGGCTTAACTGGGAAGAACAATTCTAAACTGTCAGAGGAAAAGTACGTGGAGGCCTAACATCTTTAAAAAAGCTGAAAAACATCCTCCCGCAATCTCAGTTAAGCAAGGTATATCGTGCTCTTATAGAAAGTCACATGAGATATGCGGATATTATTTGGGGTAGCCTCTCAAATTCAAGAAAGGAATCCCTTCAACGTCTTCAACACAGAGCAATTTCCATGATAGATACGTCCAAAATAAAAGACGAATGGTCAAATAATTTCCTACATGTCGAACAACTTATTACGTTTGATGGTGCAGTTATGGCCTATAAGATCATGAACAGACTCTGCCCAGAAAATATTTGGAACAAATTCCAACAAAGATCACAATACTCCGGTTACAATACGCGATTCTGTAGAGATCTCCAGATTCCAAGGTACAATCTAGAGTATGCCAGAAAAGGATTTTCCTACTCAGCACTTAAGGTCTGGAATGAAATCCCTATAAGTATGAGGGAGCTTCCCACCTTGTGCCAATTTAAAAAGCAACTAAAAATACATTTGACGAGCTGAAAGCCAATTAAACAGGACTCCCTGGAAGAACAGCACCTGTAATTAGCTTAGAAGTTTTTTTGTATATGATATTAATTAATAGAACTGTATATTTTTGTATTATTAAATAGTAGCTGAAGGGATATTGTGTATAAATAATTTAAAATGAAATGAAAAATGCTCATATACATTGTGGCTTTTAAACTTTTCTGTTATTGGTTTTATACTCATATACATAGTTGATCTTCTGCTCAAGAACACAAAAAGAGTATCAGCTAAAAAACAAAAACGTGCTGAGAATAAAATCATCTCCTACATTGCATTGCTAAAAGGTATTTGAGTATGAGTATCAAAATTTGCATTCATACGCTCCTAGCTACAATGCCTGCCAAAAGTCTTGGAACACCTCAGCTAATTTTGCCTTGTTATGCGATTTCCTCCTCTCCCCCTTAGAACAATGTTGTTCTGTGACGATAAAATGAGGATGACACGACGATTCGCGACTCTGATGAAATGCTAGGACAATAACCTTGCAAATCAACGTTGTTTGGGGGAGAGGGTGCCTCAATTAATCTCTACTGATAGAATTGCGGAAAAGTGTGTCATTATCAAGAAATGGCCTAAGTGTTCCAAGGACTTTTGGCAAGCATTGTACGTTATCGATAGAAAAACCAAAGCTGCGACTTAGAATCTCAGCCTCGATTTTGGTCTTGAATTGAAAGATCTCTTGCGAAACATTTCTCGAATCTTGTCTTTACCTCTGCATTCTTTGAAAACAAGGGCGTAGAGAGCAGCTCTCACTTGGAGGGGGACTTCTCTCTGAAGGGACACCTTTTAAAAATAGAAGGGCACTTTTAAATCTTGAAAGAGCCCAAAAAGGGCACTTCGAGATTAAAATTGGGCACTTTTGAAAAATTTGGTCGGGCACGGTACTCCTTGTGCACTCCCAGTTACTACATGATTGGAATGGAAATTGAACCTTGCTAAAAATAAGCAAAATCCCAAATGGTTTATATATCAGAGTATATTGTATGGTTGCTTTAAGCATGGTTCTAATATGATAAGCATTGGTTCTACCAGGTTCTACTATCGAAAATTGTCTCATCAACACCAAGTAGCAAAATCAGGCGACTTTCAAACCGAAACTCTCTCAAACTATATCTTAGCGTTTCTTAGGAGCTTGATTGCGACAATAGAAATAGTGCTTTGTCTAGTCTAATTCGAAACCAGTCACTCAGTATCCATGGAGCTTTGACCCACATTCGAAAATTGACTTCGGAAATCCAGGCAGTCCATTGTCATTCCTACAGACAATCTACGCTACTTGGCAACACTGACTATAAAATCTTGGCCTTTTCATGAAAATTTATAAAATGCTATTTGCACTTTAGATCCATCACTGATTTTCAAGCTAATTTGGTCAATGTGCAAGCTCTTGATACAAATTTTGTCACCTTGGCTCAAAGAGCAGCTTCTGAGTCATGAATATGGCCATTCTTCTCTTTTCCTGAATGATTGAAGAAGTTGAAAAGTGTCTTGTGTTTTTCATCATTGTGGTTTTCGTGGTTCTTTTTGTTATTCTGTGGAATGAAACAGAATCTTTCAAATTTAGCATTTGTTGTAAGCAAAATTGGCTTGATGATCGCAAATTACGAATAGGATCCTTGGAAGGAAGTCTTCTTCCTAGAATTGACACATAGTTACTAAACAAGTAGACTGCTTACATGAGTCGTTTGTTTCCCTGTTCTCTTTGACTTGATGACTTCGCTGCCGTCAACAGAGATTCATAATATTACTCTGAAAAACTTGACCCTATTTAGGCCCTCCCACACAAGAACTTGTGGTGGCAATCAGCTCGCAAGATTCGATGAACTCCACTGTGATGCAATTTTCATGTGAAAATGCCCGCGAATAACAACAATTGAAGTGTTTTGCATGATTAATCGCAAATCTCACGTGACATCTAATTTGAGTCTTGAGACAGACTTTATTTTGCTGCTAAGCAATTTTATTGATCAAAAATTCAAAAATCCTGAATATATCTTTATTTTTGGATCCTGGCAACGTTTTCTTACAAGTAAAGAAATCATTCAAAGAAAGTATGACGTAAGCTGCATAGAAGAGAGATGAAGGATGCATCACTCATTCGAAAAAGAGTTTGAGGTTTTTTTTTAACAAAATAATTTTGAGTATTTTTCTGGACTTGCCAAAGTCTCTTCTGCATACCTGAAACCTAAACAACCTAAATACAAAATAATGACCTCTGCGAAGGAGAGAATTTATCCCTCCTTCGTAAAGGCTTTCCCTTCCCTCCCACGCAAGGTTACATCTTTAGATGGCAGTTTTTAAGGTATAAACGCGAGAGACTTGGGCAAGTCCAGGATTTTTCTTGAATAGGAAGTATTTTTGAGGAGGTGTATGGGATTATGAGGGAGTGATATGGCGCTCGGAAAGAGACCCAGGCAAAAATACTGGCATAATTATCTTTCTCACCTTGCTCTCATTTTTCTTGAAGTTATTAACTTCTTTTGCTTGTCTCTTTTCGAGTTCCTCCAGTCGACTAATCCAATTCTCTGCGAAATCTTTAATTTGTTGTTTCAAGTCAGAGATATCATTTTTGAAAATGTTTCGGTGGAAATGGCTCACTTTGCCAGATTCCCATTGCACTTTCCATTCAACAAGTTCTGGTTCTGTGGAAAAAGATCTCTCTATATAAGTAGAGCGAAACGCTTTGCATAGAATGTTGTCGAAAATTTCATTTTGGCATCAATCAGTACACAAATGTTCTACGAAATATTATTTGATATCGATCTTTTGTTTCTGCAAAACTGTTCTTTGTGCATCAGTAAGTTAAGGCTTTATGCCAAAGATGCTGGTAAAGAAATGATCAAAATTCCTTTGGGAAACTGTCGTTCCTCCTTGGGTTACTTCGTCATGCATATGAAGAGAGATAACGATCAGATCGGATTTAGATCTTATCCACACTTAACTTTAAAAACGCCATTTTTAAGTTTGAAGACACATTTCGATAAATTTCGTAATCTAATCATTAAGATTATGCAAACTGAAGATGGTTATGGAGTAATCGAAACACGTCTTTCAAACTTCTAACCCTATTTGGACCGGATGGAAATTTTAGTTTTTCTCTCCCCCCCCCCCCCCTTCATTTTTTCCGAAACTACAAGAGATACAACTATGACGTCATAAAGATAAACCCTCCCTCGGTCCAATTAGGGTTAAAATGTTGAATCTTAAATGTCTGTCAAACTTTTATTTAATCTAAAATTATTGTAAAATTATACTCTAAAATGAAACACACCAGGTTATGTTTTATACCCCAAAATTTGCTCCTTTGTAACGTGATAATATAATATTTTATTGAAAAACATACCTTTAGGCTCTGAGGTCTCTGCAAGGCTGTAGCTCTTCTTTCTGTTCCTCATATTAACACATTCCCAAACAACACCAATCAAAAAGAGGAATGCGAAAATGCTAAGACCAGTGAACACAATCCATTTGAAATAAACCGAGTCTGCATCAAATATATTGGCTGATTTCTTCGATGCCAAGTTTTGTTGACCAGTTGTCTACGAAGATGCAAAAAATTGATGAAATGAAGTATATACCAAATTGAAACAAAGTCATGAATGCAAATGCATAAATACACAGATTTCTTTTATTCAAGAAGGCAAACCGAGAAGTGAAACCAGCTTGTAGTCCCAGGAGACTCGAGGAACAATTTTGCTTTTGAAAGTGATAACCTAAAAGGGCCGGTCTTTTTGGAAAATGGCTGATTTGTAACAGTAGCAATAATTTCTATTGTTTGACAAGCCAGCACAAAGTGATTAGCAACTGCAAACAAAGGAATTTCTACAGCCCATTAGTCAAGCCGCAAATGCATATGAAGTACCCGGAGAGAGATCTTGATAGCCAACTCACTCGTTTGTGAGCGTAAAATGTCAATCAAAATCTATGGATGTTATTGATACAAAATCTTTCCTAGTTTTATTTGAAGGACATTCTATAAAAGGAATAAACGTTTTGAAACTTGCTGGGATTTCCAGCTATGTCCAAAGAGCTGGCCTCTCCAAGATCGGCCTGAAAGTGAATAGCTTTACTTGCAAATTTACAAGCTTCACTTGCATCGTAAGGACTGATTTAATTGTTCGTACTTTGCTGTTCAACATCCAGAAAGAAAAAATCTTCACCTTGAGTGGTTTTATAACTTTAGATATCGTAGAGTAAATCTGACTTTGTTTTGATTCCAAGAAATGAGAAAAACATTTCCTCAAGGCAAGCCCATCCCTTGACAGTACAACTCCATAAGAGAACGTATAGTCAATAACTTGCTGCAATCTGAGTTTGCGCAATTGATCTTGGAACTCCCCTGCGATGTATGTATCTAAGAGTATTCCCTGCACTTCTCCTTCATCTACTTTCTGCACGATCTCGGCGACTGATCCGTATGCTGGAATAGAAACGATGTATCAATAGAAACAATAGGAACAATAGGAACAATAGGAACTGGCCAATAGGAATGGGCCTATTAGAAGTTTCAATCTAAGAAATATGCTAGCTTTCCTTTACTTTCCCAATGATAGAGCTATCTACCGGGTGCGCCAAATATACATAACGATTTTGTCAGCCATTTGCAAAGGAAACTATTCGAGTAGTTTTCGATTTCATTGCATTTTGTTACTGTCGAAGGGCTAAATTAATCTTAGAAATATGGCTGGGTTGTTCATTCTACTGCTAAGATGCTATAAGCCATCTGAAAAGTTATTTGAGTTCAAACTAAAATTGATGAAATTGATTCTGACCTGCCTTTTCCAGCATGAAAAAAAGATTTCTTTGAGTTCTGACCACTATTTTAAAAATTACTTTTACAAACTGCAATCTTGCAACTGATACGAAATAACTTTTTTCAATAAAGTTTTCGACATATCAAAACAAGACTTTTGTTGTGTCTTCTCAAGAGACTAACAAAAGCTGCAGCATTCTAGACCAACAGTTGCAACTCGACAATAAACAAAGTCTGCTTCTAGCAAATAAAGTTTCTGAAGCAAACCTTTTGTCTCAGCATTTCGTTTCACACCAAGACGATATTCTTCACTGTTATGGAGCACCCCTACTTTTGTTCCATATAATTTTGTCTCATCTGAAAGACTACTGGTCGTCAGCATGGTTGTTATGGTTGCAGTAAATGTTGATATAATCACCAAGCCAACGAGAATCCAAATAATCCCAAACAACCTTGCGCCAAATGAGCGTGGTGCTTTATCACCATATCTGTAAAGAGTATTATAGAGTTCAGTTCATTTCCGGCTAAAACTCTACTACATACAAATGCCATAAAAATAACAACATTACACTGCATTGTAAATGTATTTCAAAGTTACAGAATCAATAATATTGGCAGTGTAATGATCTCTGATTGACACATTAGTCATTCATCACCGGGCTATTTCCTTCATCTCCAGGATATTTATGCAATCGAGAACCTCTAAACAGTCTCAGAAGCAGCTCAAATTGCTCGTAAGATCATTTCGTTAAATTCCAAACCAGCACTTCTTCTTCTAGGTTCCATACCCTTGGGCGTAGAAAGATACAGTAGATCTCCATCTCTCTCTGTTCTCAGCTAAATTTATTGCCTGCTGATAGCTCAATCCTGTCTATTGTTTGATGTTGCTAAATCAGTTTATTCCAGCACTACTGGAGCAAAATTCACAAAAGGCCTAACTGCAGCAATAGTAATCAACATAATTTGCATGGTAATTTCTATGGACCACCACAATAGTTTAATTTTTAGATATCTTTTCCAGAAAAGTAAGTTCAAACCTCCGACAAAAATTCGCCCATATAACAAAAGATGGATTTTCTCAATGGCAACGTACTTACCCAACAGTTGTCATGGTGATAAATGCCCACCAAAATCCTTCCCAGCTTCCTCTGATGAATGAATTTGGAAATTCCGTTGGGTTTCGAATAGTATCCTAAATCAAAATAGAATGATAAATATATACTTGAAACTAAATTAAAGAGTCATAACGTAAAAACAGCAATAGCAAAAAGCAAAACATTTGAGTCAAAAATGTATCCAATCTCCAAAGATTATGGTATTGTTCAAGAAGCCTTTATTTGCAGAGCATAAACTTTGGCATAAAAGTCGTACAACTTCACAGACTCACATCGTCACAGACTCACTCGACTACCTTACAGCAAGAATCAGCGCCAAAATGTCTCAAGTAAAAGTTTCTTATTGTCTCCTAGGATATCAAAATAATTTAAAGAATTAGCCATTTTATTCTGGTCTGTCTTTGGGTATTTGCATGCCATTTACGCTTGTGATGTCACAAGGAAACCGTCAGCACTTGATGGAAATTAGATACACATGAAGCAGCCATCCTTCTCTTTAACAAATAGATATAGCATACATTTTCTTAGCGTAATTGTTCTTACCAGGAACCAAATGATCACTCCTGACAAACAAGCAAGCAAAAATGTGATAGCAAGAATTGGCCATGAGCTTCCTAGTGAACTGACAAGGGCATTGCCTTGTTTTGGCTTGTCTTTGATGAAAAATGCTATGCCAGGAGATTCGACTATCGAAAGAAGAGAAAATCCAGTCAATTAATCATTTCAAATAGGGTAACAAGATAAAATATGCCCCCACGAAAGTCACAATTTTGAAACGCAAGAGTACAATCCGATACAGAAGTGAAGTTACACATTCAGCAATTAATTTCGAAATACAGAAATTAAACATAAAACAATCTTAGGATGGCAAGCTCCGGCTTGCATGTATCAACTGCAAATTTAATGTAAATTCTTTACACTAGATAATCAAGCTTACTTCGTATGTCAACAATTTTTTTAAATGGTCAGCAGCTTCGTCAAATGGATGTATCTAGTCATCTGAATTAAGCCTCTCAATAATTTAGCAAATGTTTTGTGTCAAACGAGGTTTTGCTTCTAAATTATAAAGTCTTAAAAATGCAGAAAAATAGACATTACCCGCTTACCATAATTGAACACGACTAACATGGCGAATGTTTGAATGATTCATCCCTATTTAATATTAACAATATGGAGGTTCTGTGTATCTTGCTTTTCCCGGGAATCAACATGCTTGTGAATCTTGACCTGAGCGATCGCTCGCGCAAACGAAATCACCCGAGCGTTTGGGAACTCGCGTGCGACTTTTCTCACGAAAAGGCCTGCATTTACACGAGCTCTATTTCTATGCTCTCCTGAAATGATAAGTCGCTAAAACTGGACTGATCCATGGTCTTTACTTACCGACCGGCATAAAAGGTAACCCTCGGAATAAAGTTTGTTCCGGAGAGCCATAAAGAGGACATCCGAAATCAACCGTTTTATTTCCCTCCATCGCTTCCTCAACATCAAGTGAACCATTGTAAGGTCCAACAAATGATAAAACTGAACAATTGGCACAACAGGAAATGATGACTTGGGTCAATAAATCTTTGAATAATCCAAGAGGTTCGTCGTTCGATGAATTTGCCAAATATGGACTACGCGCCCACCAAGCAGCTTTGAATTCACCAGTACATTCTGGAGGTGGTGTGCAGCCAAGTGCTATGAGAAAGGGATGAATTAATGGTTTTAAGATTTTACCTCAGGTGGTTTTGTCATCCACATAGTCCCCATAATACTCAGCAAATTTTAATGACCTTTTCTATGAATCAAAGACCACATTGGAGAAATTTAACGTTAATTATTTAGAAAAGGAAGGACAAAAGTCATGCACACAGACAGTTGCAAATATAGAGTGGCGCTGTGTTCATGGGCCACAAATCAGGGGAGTGGAGATAATAACGATGGTGCTGTCGCAGAAAAGAACAGCACTGAGAGCAACGACAATGTACTTTTCCGATAAGCGAAAAACTCCAGACAAAAATGGCAAATTATTGATGAATTATGATGTTGATTTCTCAAAATAAAATTGTTGTCAAACGCAACTTACATATACAGCGAACAGATCCATCTCCCTTATAGCCTCGATTGCATTTACATCTGTATGATCCAGGCATATTATGACAGGTTGCATTTCCAGTACAGTTTGTGAATTGGCATTCATCAATATCTGTTGAGAGGAATTCATATAGTCAGCTGAAGATGACCTTTCACCTTTCACCTTTCTAATGCAAGGTGAAAAGTTTGAGGCCATTTTCAAATATCATTTTCGTAGAGGATAAAATTGTAGAATACTCTACTATATACTACTCTATGATTGGACAATATATAAACAGTGATTTATAAGTTGTAGGTTTTAGCAACAGGCATCTCTCCTACACGATGGCTGAAGCCTCTGCAAAGTCGCCGTCTCTGCAAATCTCCTCCGAAGAGGCTCAAGTGGCACCAAGCTTAGAGTCAACAAGATTGAAAGAATTTCCTGAGTAGAATCTTTGTTTTCAGGTATCAAGTCCACTTGCCTATAGTTAGATTACCGTAAGAAGAAGAGGAGCTTTCATTCATTCATTCATTCATTCATTCATTCATTCATTTTTTATTCTTTAACCACGGTTGCCCCGTCAGTCCAAGGGTGTCAGGACAGCGATTAAGTGATTAATAAATAAATATTTTCTTACCTTGTTTTGTTTGTTGTTGTCTTCTTTGTTTCGTCTCTCCCTGCCCTGTGAGCTTATGAGCAACATTTCAACCGCCTAAATTAGGCCAACCGCTTTTTCGAATCTAACTCCCTTGTATTCCTGTGTGTATGTGCGCCTTCGCAGAAGAAAGGGTTCAAACCACAAGTCTTCTGCGAAGGCGCACATACACACAGGAATACAAGGGAGTTAGATTCGAAAAAGCGGTTGGCCTAATTTAGGCGATTTAAATGTTGCTCATAAGCTCACAAGGCAGGGAGAGATAAAACAAAGAAGACAACTACAAACAAAACAAGGTAAATAAATATTTATTTATTAATTACTTAATCGGTGTCCTGACACCCTTGGTCAGCCAAGAAAGACTACGATGAAGTTACAAACGATAGAAATCGGTTCTTGGTGCTCTTACCTGTGCAAATAGTGCCATTTCCTGTCCAACCTGTCATGCAGCGGCAATTGAAGGAGCCTTTAGTATCCTCACATTTAGCATGCGTATCACATGGATATATGTCATCATAACACTCGTTGATATCTGAAAAATAAAATTTAATAAGTTATACATGGATTTTGGTAGAAAAGTGAAAGGAGAGATGAAATAAATCATGGAGCAATGCGGACACCATTATTTTGAATTAAAAGTTTATTCAATACTGTCACCTTAATTCGAGACTACTACAATGCCTGCCAAAGGTCTTGGAACACCTCAGCTAATTTTGCCTTGTTTACTTGTTTTGCGACTTCCCCCTCTCCCCCTTAGAACAATGTTGTTCTGTGACGATAAAACGAGGATGACACGACGATTCGCGACTCTGATAGAATGCTAGACAATAACCTTGCAAATCAACATTGTTTGGGGGGGAGGGGGTGCCTCAACTAATCTCTACGGATAGAATTGCGGGAAAGTGCGTCATTATCAAGAAATGGCCTAAGTGTTCCAAGGACTTTTGGCAGGCATTGTACCTTATCTGTGAGCGAAACGAGCTACCTCTACGGAGGAGCGACTGCACGCAGTTAGGGTAGTAGTCTCCAATAAAAATTAAGGTAGTAGTATTGATGCACATTTCATTTAAATTAAAGGTGTCCGCATTGCTCCATGGCTAAATGATAAGTAATTCACGATAACTAAGAAATCAATTGGGTGTCTAAAGAAGTTTACAAAAATAACCCACTAGAAAATTCTGCAAATTTGTTACTGTGAGAAGATTTGTTATGGAATGTAAAAATGAACCTTCCCCTGAACGAAATTTAAAGATATTCTTAGAAAGTTCCAGATACAGATCATAGGTTTCTACTTTCATTTCCTTTGGTTTTAAGAGCCCGTTTTCAGCTCTGATAAATCGCAATATTTTTATTTTTCCTGTTCTTCCATTTTAATAATCTGAGATAAAAGTGATTCTAATAGACTTTTTGGAACTATTTTCAACTCGTGGCAAAGGTTGCAAATCCCGCCACAGCCAAAAATCTATACCGTACCTACTTTGATGCAAATACGCGTACAAAACCATGCTGATCGCAATACAAGCTTTTGGGATGTACCTCCACATTATATCGAGGCAAGGGCTGTATTTTAAAAGAAGTGACGTATTTTGTAAAAAGGTATAGCATAACCAGCAAGGACTAGACTGATTACATAGTCCTGGTTATTGAAAGTTATCACTTGTTGTTGTTGTTGTTGTTGCGATAACTGCGATAACTAGGTAGTGAGTCTAAAACCCCATTCACACTTGCAAGTTAAACCAGCTTAAACTAAACCAGGTTATCGAATGGGGCCTTTTAATTGGTCAATCCAACAAATCGAATGCATTTGATTGGTTGAAATTTAACCTGGTTTAAATAAGGCTGGTTTAACTGTGTCAGTGTGAATGCGGTATAAGCAAGATATCAAAATTCAGGTGAATTTTAGCGAAGATTTCTTCATCAGACTTGGCTAGTATTGCTCGAAATTTGATGGAAACATTTACAAAGTCATATTCATGTTACTTACTGGTACATGTTTTACCATCTCCACGGTATCCTTGTTTGCAGACGCAGTTATATGAACCTTTCGTGTTCAAACAAATTGAATCTTTGTGGCAATCATTTTCACTAAGACATTCGTTGATATCTGAAGAAAAAGACAAAATACATTAGGAGTATCTTTAGCAATCATCTGTCCTCCGGTAATACAGCCTCTGCGAAGGAAGAAGAGTGTCTTTAGCACATGGATCATTCAACTGCTTAATTTCCTGTCATCAGGCTTCCCTTCCTTAATTAAGCAAATTCCCTACCATAGCTTATGTCCTTGTATAGTTGCTTATGCTTAGCCCCTGCAACAAAAGTAAGGTCGCTGGTATCTCCTTCTTGCTTCACGTAGATTTTCCGTTCTTCTCTCCCGTCTGCATAGGCGTAGGAGCCATGGGGCTGGGAGGGCGGCAGCCCCCCCCCCAATGTTGGAAAAATTTACCAAAATCAGCCTTTTTCGGGCAAAAATTCACCCTAAGTCAGGCAAAAATGTCGGCAAACAATTAAATTTTATCAGGCAGCCCCCCCCCAGATTTTCTCTTCCCGTACGCTTGTGCCCGTCTGACAGCAAGCATACATCCAAAACGATTCTGTGGAGCAACATCCTATAAATAACAATTACTGAAAAGAAAGCCAATTAATCAAATACCTTGACATTGCTTGCCATTCCCTGAATATCCTCCTTTGCAAGTGCATACATGAGATCCAATTGTATTTGTACACTCAGCATCTCCGTGACATGTTGCATTGACTGAACATTCATTGATATCTTGAAAGAGATGATGGAGATTCAAAATTGGATGGAGAAGCTATGTGGGGGGGGGGAGTATTCTCAAATAGTCTTTGATAGTCTTATGCCCCTGCTAATTACGGTGGGTGTTGAATGGCTGAAATTGTGGTACAGTTCTAATGAAAGAATCTCTTAATATGGGTATGAATGTCTCAATCATTTGATTAATCAGAAGGGTGGGTGGGTCATGCTAAACTTTCGAGGAAACCTCAGTACAAAAGTAGGCCAAAATTTATAAGAATTATCACGTCAAAGATATGTTTATCGTGAGCAAAACATGTTTCTAGAGTTAAATTTCTGTGAGATCTTTTCAAAAGCGGAGTTGTTAAACATTTGAGAAATAAAAGAACGTTTTGAAAGACACATTTTGATAAATAATAATAATAATAATATGATAATAAAGAATTTATTTAAAGTTGGATACAAACATAGTTTACGCCAAAGATAGGGCAACTAATTCAGACCAACTATTTACAAAAATGCATTATTTACAATTTCAGCTAATTACAGATGTTGCATTTATAGTTGTCTCCATTCCATGATTTGATTTGACGTTTGAACGAGGCTATAGATTGGCTTGACTTTATCTCATCAGATATAGCGTTCCAAAGGATACTGCCTCTGAAGACAATTGAATTTAAGCCGTATAAAACGCTTCTAGCTAGGCAGCTGTAAGAGATCTTTAGCTCTAAGGTCGTAAGTCACTTCCTTTCTTGGAAACTACGACACCAAACGCTATTACGACACTACGACACCAAAGTCAACTTTTGTATGATATGAAAGTCATTGTTGGCCTAGGTTCTATTTGTTTTATTTTCCATTCCGCGCACAAAGAATCATGGTTAGCAATGGGTCTTTAAGATTTTACATCAACAGTAGGTGATCCATGAAAACTGTCTCATTTTGACTGCATACCTAGAAGTTGTTGTTGCTGTTACAAGCTAGGTTTTTATAAAAAGTTAGTTTCTTTACAAAGTGTCCTTTCCTATGAAGAACAATTGACATGTAGCTTTTGCAGCTAGAGGCAGAGGTTAAAGAAGAGATGATGAATTACCTTGACAGTCTTTAAAACCATTTCCACTGAAACCATGATTACATTCACAAAGATATGAACCAATTGTGTTGAAACACGTAGCATTTTTATGACAAAGCAGACCAACTTCGCTAACATTCAGTTTACATTCGTTCGTATCTGCATCAAAAATAAGAGATTCTAGTTACTTTTCTGAGTTGCACCCCATTCCTAGACTTACGACGTGATTCCTTGTATTCGTTCAATTTTTTTAATCTGATGTTTTCATTTTCTCTCATACAAGTTTGAAGTTTGAAGCCATAATATCATTCAATTCAATGCGGAAAACTGAGACTCATGTAATCAGTCTACCCCATTCCCACAGACGCAATTAAACCAGCTTTATCTAAACCATGTTGAATTCCAACTTATCAAATGAATTCCATTTGTTAGATTAACCAATTAGAACGCAATATTTGATGACCGGGTTTAGTTTAAGCTGGTTTAACTTGCAAGTGTGAATTGGGTATTATTCTGAACAGTGACGGTGGACTGTGAGAAGTTAGAACGTCATGATTTTCTTTATCAGGTCTTTCTTCGTGATCACATATATCTACTTGAAAAGCATCTCCTTGGGACCGTGTTTCAGCCGGAGTTCCTCAAGGATCTGTCCTCGGGCCACTTTTCTTCCTCGTATACATAAATGACCTTGCTGAAGGTGCAACATGTAAAGTTAAATTTTTTGCAGATGACAAATCTATGTTTCAAGTAGTTTCTGATGTGGATACGACAGCGGACGCCTTCAATTGTGAGCTGGCTATTATACCAAATTGGGCCTTCCAATGGAAAAAGAGTTTCAATCCTGATCCCACAAAGCAAGCATAGGAAGTTATATTCTCGACAAAACAACCAAAGGCCCCCCTCCCCCCGCCCCTCTTGACTTATGAAGAATAAGGTTTTGTAGACCTTCATAAGTTTGTTTTGAGAATTCTACTAGTTTTATTCCATTGATCTACATGATACGATGATTCATTTGTTTATTTAATTTGTTTATGATTTAGTTGATTGTAAATATTCAAAATTAGATTAGTTTCTTTTTTATTTATAATGAAGAAGCTATTGTATTGAATATTCTAATTAAAATAAGTTGACAACAACAACATTTTAATTTCTTTCTGAGCGTTACGAGAACCCATGTTTTAAAACTAAAAAACCCCTTAATTTTGAAAATAGTAATAGTATAAAAAAAGCTCGCAATAGAAAAATTGCCAAAGTCTCTTTCAAGCCATTCATTTATAAAAAGGAAATGACCATTTCACGATTAAAAATTAAAGAATTGAATTATATGCTATCAAAGGGTTAAACCAAAAGGCGAGCCACAATGTTACCTGAAATATCTAAAGTAGCAAGTCTTGAATTATGAATTGTTCCATTCATGTTGGCAGTACAATAATAGTACCCAGACTCTTCTGGTCGTCCATAAATCTTCAATGAATGGCCTTGTTTTGCTATGGTTTCATTCTTTGTCTCCTAAAGAAAAGCAAAGTATTCAGGGTTGCTATGTATTTCTATGCTCCCTGTGGTATCGTTTTGTAACACTGTATTTGTTATCGTAAATTGTATGAGGATAAAGAAACACAATTTTAAACTGAGAAAAATTATTAATGAAAACTCGTCTTTAAATTGTGAGAGTCTTGTAAAACTTGTGGATTGACAGCTAATGACAAGTGCTTACAGGTGCTTACCTACAACAGCAAGCCAAACAAACATTAAAAAAAAAGCTTTATTAGGGAACAAAAATAAAGAAAAGCTACAAATTGAGGCTGTCACAGAAACCTTTCTTAACTCAATGAAGTTGCTGCTAATAGGCAAGAAAATATTTTATTTTCAAAATGATTAGAACCATGGACTAGAATATATAATTTGGTTCAACCTAAGCCAAACATTGAGTTTTACCTTTTGCAACTCATTTCATTTGCATATTCAATTCCATTCTACTTTATAAGGATCCTAACCCTTTTACTGTATACATGACTTTAAAGACGTTCTTTGACATAAAGATTGAAAAAAGAATTAGCAAGAATGCATCACAAATATCTTCTAGTTTCTCAAATAAAAGTTTTCTTTGTCTCACCCGGTCTACCCATTTCCAAGTGTAACTGATTTCCCTCGATCCAATAGCATCACACTTCCATTCGAATGTGCTTGATTTGTTTACGTAGACAGGTTGTGGCTGCGATATGAAATTAGGACCAGGATCGTCGTATTTTGGAATGTTGGAATCTGTTGGATCAAACGAACATGCATTTATTGGAAGAAGAACATTATCACTAAGCACACACAGTACCAGGTGTGTACAAAACTTATTTGTCAATTACATCCCACAGAAAATTGATCTTGACCTATTTTCAAAAGTTTTCATTGACAAATCACAAGGATATGTCCAATTCAGTTTCTCATTGGTAGAAAACAACAAAGTTTGCAAAAAGGTTAAACAGCTTATTTACTTGGGCTGTCAAGTGAACCATTTTGCATACCAAGTATGATTAAAGGAAAAATTCCTTGACATTAGATGCACTTCTGTACTTCTAGCCCTTCTCGTATCCTTTTCCCTTCTTCAGCCTAATTCGTCTTTTTTCGCCTTCTCTTCTGCACGCTGTTGTTACAGGAAAGAGATATTATAGAGGATCTCCTGGCATTACAAAACATGCAAATACCTTTCCATTATTCAAGGCTGTTTTCAAATCAGTTTGCAGGGAGACAGGAAATCTCAAATCTCAAAAGTTGTGTGGATCGTTGCTGGGACGGATTGCTTAATTCTGTGAATCAACCGGATATGCGACCTACGTACATGGTATCACCCGGCACATAAAATTTTGTCAAGCATGTCCTGAAATCTGTTCACAAGAAATTCTCTAGGGAGAACGAACAACAAACACGAGCTGACAGAAGAAACACCACACAACCAAAAAATATGACTCTGCCTTCAACTTAGTAGGTTTGCTCCAAAATAAAATAGTCTTGCTTTTCGAAACTTTACCTAAAAGTAAGACAGACAATCTGGTCCCAGCCATTACTGCTATTGTGTCATTTACGTTAGCAGGAGCGATGTGAAGTCCAATTGATTGCCACTTTTGAAGCTTCAACGTCGTCGTGAAAGATGTACTGCACTTTTGCTGTTTGTGTGTTGCGCATACAGGAACAGCGAAACTTTCCCTTTTTAAGCTGTCATCAATGGCCAAGAAAATATTTCTATAAAAATAACAAAGATTCCGTTGCTGTGGTTAATGGATAGAACAATGAAGATAGAATCGCTAGCAACATTTCTTCAAGATTTGTTCCTCTTTAACTTGCAGGCACACTTGAACATTAAAGGGAATCGACACTGTTAAATTGGCCTCACGCCACATCTATTTTTATCGGTCCAATGAAATGGAGTTTTGAAAACGAGGTCCAATCAGACGGAGCATGACCTATTCAATTTTTAACTCGCGTGGCTAATCGGTGTTGATTCCCTTCGATTTTTTAGTATACCTTCTGTAATGTCTGTAATGATTGGTGTGCTATTCCCAGATATAGTTTTGGATTTGGTTTAAAGGCAATGTAAGCATATATAAGCCTTTGACAAAAATAGCCGTGCAAAGACAATATACTTTGACACGCGCCGCACCATATTTGGGTAACTCAATTACGTCAACAGGAAATACTGATATCTGATTGGGTAGAATGTCACCGCAAGTGGCTTGAGCCACTTTTATATGCTTACATTCCCTTTAAGACTCTGTTCTGAAGATTTCAAGCTGGAAAATGAACTCTTTATACACAGTATACCAGGATTGTACACAGCCACGGATTGATGGCTTTTTGTGTGGACGGATTGAAAAGACTGCCTTGCATTGCAAACGAACTTAGAAGTGGAACATTAAAGCTTAAAGATTGATTACGCACCTCTTTCGTCTCGTATCTGCTACAAAATTTCCAACAACTGTTATCAAGTACTCTGATGGTTGCTTAGCAATAAGCAAGCCTCGTTTCAGATCGAAGTCCTGTCCAATTGTAAAATCAACCTGACCGTCATTCTGCCAACCAGTGACTAACGTTGAGGACTTATTACTTGGAGTGATGATGAAATCTCTTTTGAGTGAGAGAGAGACACCGGTATTTTCATGATTTAGCATGTAAAACTTCGTATTGTTTTCATTAAAGTCACTAATCTCACCACGCCATTTAAGTGCGATGCTTGATAGTGGTGTGAGCAGTGCTGCGACATATATGGGGCTTCCTTTATTTCTTGTCACAGTCACAAAGTCGAGAATTTCGTTGCCATCATGAAGCAATTTAAAGTTTCCAAGCGAGTTCTTCCGGTTGTTAATTGCGATCAGATAATGTCCTGGCTTTTTAATAGAGTAAAGGAGTTCATTTCGTTGACCGTCAGACAATTGTGCAGTGATTAGCTCACTGAAGGCTGGAGGAGCCTTGCGGTACTGGAGTAGGGTAATCGAAACGTAGCCTTGCTTGGAGAAAGTAATTTTGTCGTCAGTCAGGCACGCGAATGAGAGTTTTGATGTATCAGAAATGTCTAATATTTCAGACATCGAAAAATAATGATCTTTCAGCAGTTTGGAGGCAAGGAATCGGTTTTTCTCCAGGTGAAAAATTCCACATTTTGCAAGACCATTCTGAGATTTTGTCTGAACGTTGAGGCTGAATGACATCATGTAGGTTCCTGTAATATGAAAATAACAAAAAGGATTATATACAACTTCTTGTAGAGTTTCACTGCTTCTTTCTTCTTTGTCAACAACGACGTGGCCGCCATTTTCAAATTTCCCTCAGCCAAGTTCATTTGGAATAATTCTAATTGTCCATCTGAGTGAGCTAGCTTCAAGAATTAGATTTTGCGTGCGAGCGAAGCGAGCGCTTTTATTTCCTAGTTTTAAATTTTTGGAAATCAGTTTTAAGTTCATAGTGGTCTAACAAAGCTAAAGACAAAGACAAAGAAAGACAAAGACAAAGACAAAGACAAAGACAAAGACAAAGACAAAGACAAAGACAAAGACAAATACAAAGACAAAGACAAAGACAAAGACAAAGANACGCGAATGAGAGTTTTGATGTATCAGAAATGTCTAATATTTCAGACATCGAGAAATAATGATCTTTCAGCAGTTTGGAGGCAAGGAATCGGTTTTTCTCCAGGTCAAAAATTCCACATTTTGCAAGACCATTCTGAGATTTTGTCTGAACGTTGAGGCTGAATGACATAATGTAGGTTCCTGTAATATGAAAATAACAAAAAGGATTATATACAACTTCTTGTAGAGTTTCACTGCTTCTTTCTTCTTTGTCAACAACGACGTGGCCGCCATTTTCAAATTTCCCTCAGCCAAGTTCATTTGGAATAATTCTAATTGTCTATCTGAGTGTGCTAGCTTCAAGAATTAGATTTTGCGTGCGAGCGAAGCGAGCGCTTTTATTTCCTAGTTTTAAATTTTTGGAAATCAGTTTTAAGTTCATAGTGGTCTAACAAAGCTAAAGACAAAGACAAAGAAAGACAAAGACAAAGACAAAGACAAAGACAAAGACAAAGACAAAGACAAAGACAAAGACAAATACAAAGACAAAGACAAAGACAAAGACAAAGACAAAGACAAAGACAAAGACAAAGATGAGCTTTTCGGTCAATTTTAGTGATCTTTTCGAAACAAGATCTGTAGTCAGAGAAGTCGATTTTCGTTAACTTCCTCCGCAGAGATCCATTGTTTTGATGCGTCTTAACGTCACGATGGTATCCTCCTTGTCGTGCAACCATAGAAAATGGAGCCGGCAATTAGTAAAGTTTAGGCCTAATTTGTCAGATTCATTCAAAAAGGATAGCAACAGATAAGAATGTGAACGTCTAAAGTAAGAAGTTGGAATCTTAGTCACCAGGGCCCCGTTGTTCAAACCTCGTCGATTGGCAATCATGGACTAAAATGCGTAATTTTGTAGTCGTGTGCAAAGTCGTAATCCGGTGTTAGTCTAATACCAGTTTTGAACAACCGAGCCCAGAAGGTATAAAGTTGTTTTATTACCTTAATTATAATCACCCTGGACTTTTTCTTCAACCAAATAGACCTGGAGCAAGTCTAGGCACTGCTAGATTCATTACTCAACAAATGTTGAAACATATCGACGCAATCGATTTTGTTATCTTGACTGATTTTAACGAACAGACTTCCTTTCCACAAGATTAAAATTGAGCATTACGAAAGTTATTAAAGTTAGGAACGAAGTGACAAATTCATTTCCACAACTAATTGAAAACTTCCATGCATTATTCAATTCTAATTTTCTTGATTGAATGTTATCACTCGTACAAATGAATCTCTACATCATCAGTTATAAAGATTTCGAAACATGTTAACCAAAATTCTGTGATATTTTGTAAGCCAAGCTCGCTAAACATAAACCTCAAATTTTCAGACGCTCCATTTATTAGAGTTCTATTATCAATTGACTAAAGTGTAGACTTCGTTGTGTACCTATCTATAGTCATTCTACTATTTGTTAAAACATGTATGTTTATATTTCTTGGGTTCTATGTAAATTGTTTCTGTCACAACAAGTCTGAACCTTGAAGGAAATCTAAGCATATATAAGCCTTTGATAAATATGGCCATCAAAAGACAATAGGCCTTGACAGGTGCCGATCCATATTTGGATAACTGATCTACGTCAAAAGGAAATAATGATATCTGATCGGCTAGAATTTTACCGCAAGTGGCTTGAGCCACTTTTATATGCTTAGATTCCCTTTAAACAATTTGGCTTTTGCAATTTTTAGATATTTAGACTGCTACAGTATTTTGGAACCAATTTCTATGGCGCCGTGTGTCACGTGTTTACCGTCACTCAACTATTTTTTTAAACATGTATGTGTTTACATTTNATAAGCCTTTGATAAATATGGCCATCAAAAGACAATAGGCCTTGACAGGTGCCGATCCATATTTGGATAACTGATCTACGTCAAAAGGAAATAATGATATCTGATCGGCTAGAATTTTACCGCAAGTGGCTTGAGCCACTTTTATATGCTTAGATTCCCTTTAAACAATTTGGCTTTTGCAATTTTTAGATATTTAGACTGCTACAGTATTTTGGAACCAATTTCTATGGCGCCGTGTGTCACGTGTTTACCGTCACTCAACTATTTTTTTAAACATGTATGTGTTTACATTTCTTGGGTCATATGCACTCTCCTTCGCAGAGGCTGTATTACCGGAGGACGGATGAAATGATCCGCGCCGAAGGCGCATCGAGCGCGCAGCGCTAGGAAGGAGAGGAAAGGGAGGCATCGCTGCGCGCTCTTTGCTCCTTCGGAGCTTCACGTTCTGCTCGTTTGCAAACAACAGCCTCTGCGACGGAGAGTGGGTCATATGTACATTTTTTTAGTCACAATAAGTCTGTAATCTTTGCAAATTCTAGACAGTTGGACTGATATCTCAATGCCTACTTCTATAAGACCAGCTAGCGCTGATGAATTATATCCCATGAAACAATAAAGATAAATAATTTTATGTCGATGACCTTTTCAAGATGAAATGACCCACCTGCAAATGGTATCTTGAAATAGCCTTCTTCCTCGTGGTACAAAATATTTTGCTGGTAACATCCGAAGCAGCTGTTTTTGAGGATAACTGCAACAAAGACATAAATAGTTATTTCAGGTAGAATATGATTATAAAACAAAATATAAGCAAGGAAGAAATAAAAATGACAATTTCACTGTGTTTCAGTTGAACTTGTTTCCTCTTCAGAGGCAGCTACGAAGCAGAGCGAGATTTTATCAAATAATTGTCAAGCTTGAGAAAATTGAAGAGCAGATTGAACAAGGAAATTAATCAACAGATAAAGATTTTAAGACGAAATATGTCATCATTGAGATAACATGTTGAACAGGACGTGTCATTGACCAATGATAAGATATATATATAAAATGATTGGGCTAGTCAAAACAGGGATGTCTGAGGCCTTTACTGAGCAACCAGATTGCAAAAGCTAGGGGTGCAAGACAAATAATTTGATAAAACATTATTTACTAAAATTTAATTGATTCACTAAAACATAGTAAAATATGCTACCAATTCAATCCATAGTCCATCAACTGCAGAATTTTTGGGGGTAGGGGAGGCACTGGTCTGGTTGGATATTCACATTGTAAGAGAAGAGAACATTGCTTGTGTCACAAAATTTGATTCTGGGCCGCACAGACGGCGCATCAAGTAGACCTACTAGTAAATGATTTAGAACGAATTGGACTTTGAAATCAATCGAGACTATCAAAGCTGGTATATTGCTTACTTTATTAAGCCATAGAATCCGGTACTCTAAGATACAAAGTAAATCTTCTTATACAATCTGAGCTTCTCTGAGACGAATATGCCCTTGAATATCGCTACCTTGTTCCAAATTATTTACTAAAAGATCTTCCCGAGGCACCTTCGGCGCATTCCAGATTCCAAATTGGGAAATTGGTGACAACAGCAATATTTGCTTGCAGCCATTCTACTATAGTATCAAGTACGACTCCGGGAAATTTATCCCTAAATCATGACTGTGCATTTAAAGGCACACGCGAATGGGTCACATGCAAAATCCGAATTTACATGTTGCATGGAAATTCAATTCAATTAGGTACAGGAAGCTGAAGCAAAGCTGTGGTGGAAGCCGTGATCAAGATGGCAGTACGCAAGAAGCGACATACACGAAAATCACCTGCCATAACAGAAACTCTATTCAAATCTTCTACCGTGCACCTGAGCCACTGGGCAAGTCCACTGAGCCACATACCAAGTGTCCTTAAGGCAGGTAGGGCGATCCTCGTTAGTTTTCTGGACTGTTAGGCTACGTGGTTAGGCCCATTACGATACAAAACTTTCAATAACACCTCTGGAGGGACCATTATGGAAACAAGGTCGCATTGACCTTTTAATGCTATCCCTGGCATTTTAAACTGGGGGTGCTCCTATATTAAATTTAAATTTTTTATATTTATATTATATTGTAAACCTGTAAATAGATTTATTTACTTTCTTAAATTTATGTTACATTTAATTTTAATTTTAGATGGTGAAAGATTACATACATAAATACATATACATACGAATGTAAGCCAGAAAGAGCAGGAAAATACGTTGAAATTTAATCACGTAGCCCATCCGTGTGCGCCTAGGGCCAATTCTTTCTTTCATTCACCCGCTACATTTTAAGTTATGAAATAAATACAATGAATTGGTACTTACACCGATATATCTTGGTTGTCTTGTTGCTCCCTGTCATTTGACAATCCCTTATCCCAAGCATCAGCGCTGGTTTCTCTGGTACATCAGGCAAGAATATGGCCGACAATAAGGTAGTGTCTAGCATATAATAAACTCCTCCAACTTCTGTAGTCTTCACTAACACCGTAATCTTATCTTCAGCCTTGACCATAAAAACAGCAGACAACTTTAAAGGGTTGGTGTGACCTTGTCTTTGCACGCTTTTTGATGTCAACACTCTTGTTTGCTCTTTCTCGTTGATCTTGACAAATAAATCGTATTGTGTTCGTGTATTGAATTGATCAGCATTGACAATAACATTTAAAAGGATGACACCACTTTTGCGAATGAAGATCACCCCTTGTTTCTCTTTGAAATCAAACACAGACTTTTCTCGGTTGATAAAAGTGCCTTGCGAGGTATCATCATTCCAATCTTCCAAAACACTCTGAATCCCTTGTCGTTTGTGTGATGGCTTTTTTAGTAGCATTGTGAAGCCAAAGGGTAATGCAGGATTCGAGTCACTTAGTTCAAATATCGCGAAGGTGCTTTGTCTCAGGATAACCATACGTTTGAAATCATATTGGTCGGTCCGATGCCCGGACGGTGCAGAGAGGACGAGCGATACCAGCTCACCCTTCTTCATTTTAAAGGGTATCATTATTGTCAATGTTCTCGCCTCGTATAGTATGCCTTGTATGCCTAGTCTGGTGAAGAATTCTTTGTATGATTTCACACCGTGGTTTATGTGTAATTCCAGTGTTGTGTCAGCTGAAGCATTTGCAACTAATATCGTGCAGGCAACTAAATAGATCCCATCTCTGGTTATTCGGTATTTTCCATTTGAAGCATTATATGAAGTTGTCAGCATGAAATTTGGATTGCGAGCCTCCCAGTCGTCTAGCCGAATCTCTTTTGATCCTGGCCAAGGTATATTAGCTCTCAGCTTAGTAGAAAATCCTTCGACTTTAAACGTTTTAGCAAGCCAAACTGCAGAGAACCCAGAAGATTTTAGCACTTGGCAACTTTCACATCTAAAAAGAATGGTGATTTTTTCACTGGACTTCAGAAAGTATATCCCCGCAATGTTGACTGTGCTCAAACCTCTGCGCAGCCCCTGAGATATATACTGGAGATTGTTGGGTCGCAGTTCACCCTTCTTGTAACTAACAAGCTTACCCTCAAATGCATCATACGAAGTCCCGGTTAAATTCGTCTGGTCGACAGTCATCATAACAGAAATGTAATATACTCCAGTTTCTACAGGAGAGAACGTGTTATTTACGATAGTCCATTGACTACCATCTAGTCCAAACGGTTCTCCTGAAGCTTTTTTGTCGATGTGCATTTGTCTCCATGTTCGCCTCGTGTTCGGTTCGAGGTACATGC
>REGM01000074.1:1050152-1102861 GCA_004194415.1 Aurelia aurita | reverse complement strand
CCCCCCACCCTCTCCTCCTAGAATTCAGTAACTAAATTTCGTCGCCTTCGTTCTGTTTCGTTTCTAATTGACTGAAATTGACTGAAATGCTCATAGGAAACCAGGCTTGATAGAGGTTGAGTGGAAAGTCCTTTTTCCTGCAGAAGACAAATAGCAAACTCGTGAAGCTCCTCCAGACTTTCTAATCGCTAAAATATTCATTTTAAATTACATGTTGGTCCTTTCATCTACATTTTTAAATCCTTAATTAATAAAGCTTGATGCGTTGATAAACAGAAAGTGTATGAAATATGAAACACCGATAAAAACATAGCAACTTTACGTTAGTCAGAAAAATAACATTTGATTAAATTAATAAAATATTGTCTTATTTTATTGGAATATGAAGACAAATATTAATTAAAATATTTTCCTGCTGGCTTTCTACTTCAAAAAACATTTATGACCAAATAATTGAAAGAATTTTGCCTTATTTCAATTAAGCAGTCAATGAATTTTAATAACAACATGTGGTCAATTTCCACCATGTTATGAGGAATAGAATCAGTTATATTTGTTCATTTAATAAATCAAAAGCTTAAAATTGGAAAATAAAATTGAATTTTATGGAGGATGTAAAAATGTTGACAGTTGAAATTCACTTAAATAAATTCTTGTGATCTTGTTTGCTTCGATGTCTGAAGTATTAGAAGGAAGGATATTTTGAGCAGATGTTTCTTATAGAAGAACTTCTAACAAAAAGAATTTTCTTCAATTTCCAGATTAGTCCTAAGTGAGGTAGTAGAATAAACCAGTGAGTTGTTACAATATGAACAAGTAACATCTCAGCTGGATGACCTAATGAAACGTCACGAGCTAGCATCTTGAAAACGAAGCTTCTTGAATAGAGATTGCATCCTCATTTGCTCGAAAGTCCTAGCCTGCGTTACAGACCATAATGAGGGGGAGTTATGATCTGTGTGATGGACTCACTTTGTTGTCCCAACGACTTCAGCATAAATTAAACAAACAAAGAGCTAGACAAGCCAATATCGTTATTTAAATAACAGATTTCACAAGATCTCTGTGAAACTGGGACAACAAAAGTGAGTCCATCACACAGACCATAACCCCCCCTCCTCGTTGTGGTCTGTGACTCAGGCTACGAAATTCCCAGCTAACTTTTGAGATATGGTTTGGAAATCTGCCAACAGAATATTCAGTTGTTTAGTTGACAAGCTGAGGATTAAGTATTTAAATTACACACACAAATATATGAGACATACGAGAATTGAAATCGCTACTGTTCAACTTCTGAACTAGATAAATAAAATTTTGGTGGCAGAAGTTTAGACTTATCCTTCTTCTTTCGATAAATACACATCTCTTCTCTTATTAGCCCCTCTTTGCATGCAGCTCGAGTGAGTATGCCATCCAGGTTTTCACACGCTTTGCAACTTAAGCTGCGTAGTTTATTTGCATTTGCAGCTCGATTAATCAGCCGTATAAATCTTTCCTTCGAGATCCCTCTTGCTGTGTCAAAAGCTCTGTTGAATTGAGCTTGACCTTTTATGGCTATCATACCGGGCTGGCTTGCTTTGTTGAAATCTCATTATTCATATGCCGGAGATCCAGTCTCATACGGGTGAAATTTTCTCAAATAAACACAACGTATGGGCTGGCCCGGCGGGAGTGAGCTAGACTCTTGTCTTTTTAAGAACTTGCGGCGCTGAAGACAATATGTGATTGCGCTAAAGATGGCGGACAGAAATTTTTTACCATGATGCTTTGCGTCGCATTGAATTTCGGATTGATTTGATTGATTGATTTCTTCAATACCGCAAAGGATGATGGTAAAAAATTCCATGGCGCCATCTTTAACGCAATCGTCTACTGACCTTTCTTCTAAAGAATTTCAAGGGATCGATTTAGTCAGGCTTGCTCGCCTTAAAAATGCTCATGTAAAGCCGGGCTGGCAAGCAACTGGGTAAGCTGGCTACACAGGGCCAGCCCGCCTCATGTAAATAGATGCCAAATTTCTAACAATCCACAACTGATGAAACATCTGGTTCTAGTAAAATTCTCAGTTGGAAGTAATCATTACGTTTGAATAAAATGTTCGAGAAAAATTATACAAAACACGCCTTTTTATCAAAATAAACATTGACGCAAAATAAATATTTCATTTAGGAAACACTTAAAATGGGCGATAAGAAAAGCAATTTTTGAAATGCCATGTACAAAGAAAATACCGTAATTTTGTTGATATAAATCTAAGGAAGCTTTTTTTCTAAATTATCATAACATTTCTTAATAAACATGCGATACATTATTAATCTAAGCAATTTATTTTAGTAAAGAGCATATTAATCTTCGTACATTTTATTTGCAAAGATGAATTTAAAGTAAATAAACGAGACAATATTTCAGTGTGTATTGTCTGATAATGCCACATTGTCTACATTTCAGTATACCTTGTTTGTGGAAACGTCAATCCACCTGCTCTTAAGACCACACCAGTGCAGGAACAACGCAGAAACTAGGCTTTCTTTACTTAGAGGACTGTATCATTCTGACTTCGACAAATCCAATCTCGTACATAACAAACGAGCTCTCACGGCCGAGCTAGCTCGAAAAGAGATAGAATAAACAACTGCACGCCCCTAAATGCATGGTCGTGCCAAAAACACATACGCAAACGGTCACATGCGTCTCAGAATGGACCAATCAATGTTTAAGCTTGTACCAATTTATTACTAACAATTTGACGCATATCCCCAGTAAATTTTTGAAACTACAACGCGCCGCCACATTGTTTAAATAATCTTACAGTCCAACCACCGACTGACAACTTCGCTACATTAGAACTATGCAAAGACTTAGGCCATGACCAAGCGAGACAAACTGTGTCTTCCAAACATTTCAGATTGGCTTGCAAAGCGAACAGTTTGTCCGTTTGGCATCGCTTGACAAACATATTTTGTAAGTGACGAGCAGAAGATGCTTTTGTCCTGCTGAAGACCTTTCAGAAGCATGCCAAGAATTTCAAAATTCGTTTGAAGAATTCGCAAACAAATCTCAGATGTTTGGCAAACAACGTTTGCTCAATTCACAATTGACCAAGGCCTTAACCTAAACGCTCTCTAATACCCTGGAAAACTGAACAGATATGCAGATATATGGTTACCACTTTTTCAGATTTCCTTACCATTCAAAATGCTTGTTTTTTTTAGCCGCGCCTTGCTTGTGACGAGCAGAAAATGCTATTGAACTTTTTCAAAATTATTGCCAAATAAGATTGTGCTTAATTCTTCTCTTCAAGCAATGTTCTATAGGAAGGAGCAAACTTGAGATGTTCAAGGGAACCTAACCATATATAAGACTTTGAGAAAAATAGCCGTGAAAAGACAGCATCAAACCATATTTGGGTAACTGATCTATGTAAACAGGAAATACTGATATCTGATTGGCTAGAATTTGACCGCAAGTGGCTTGAGCCACTATCATACGCTTAGATTCCCATTAAGTGTCACCTGAGTATGAATAATTATGTAATACAGGACAGTGAGAAGCTCAATCGTGACAATACTAATTACAGGTACTATGTAATGATAGCTGCAGGTTGTATTCTAGTCGGTGGGATCCTTGTGTCATTAAACATGAATTGAATTCACAAGGGTGGTTTCAGGTTGGTTTGATATTGTGATGGGAAGAATATTCAAGTTTAATGATGTGCAAAGTCAATCTCGTCCCCAGAGTGAGTTCGTTGCTCTACCTCTACTCTGGGATACAAGTGGCCGTTCTGCAATTTGATTGGCTATTCGAAAACAATAGATAACACAAACTATTTCTCGAAAACTTACTAATTATTCGAATAACAACAATATAATCTAGTCACTAAGCAACAACCACTACAATGTTACTTTGTTGTTTGGAAAGGAGGTCACATAATGAGCGTTACCCTGCCAACCTCAAATCCATAATGGCTGCTAATCCGCCCTTATTTTGGGCGGATTGGGACTAAGTGTACCAGGGTGTTCATTCGGCTTCGTGACTAGCGTATGACGTAAGAACACCCTGGGAACGAGGTTGGTACAAAGTAGCGCTGATTTCTGTGATGTTGATGTGTAGCCTTTTGAATTGAATTGAATTGATGGGTTGTATTGGTATATCAGTTTTGTCGAGGTACTTGTAGAAAGCCCAAAGTCGTGGCTACCAAAGGATGATAAAAGGAGGAAAATAATAATCATGGAATCATGTTGGTAAGGACAGTATTGATGATGATAAATGATCTATTGATTGAAATGATTACAAATTGGCTAATCATTTGATTACGGTATCGATTAATCAATTGCATGAATGATTGATTGCTATGAATGAGTGATTGATTGATTGATTGTTGTGGATGAACAATGGACTGATTGATTTATCTAAAGTTATACCTTCAACCATTGGTTGCCTTACCAACTGGTGTCACCTTAGTTAAACGTCGATCAATCGATCCATCGATTCATCAGTTAGGTGTCTAAGCGATTCGTTGATTCTTTGATAGACAGATTGATTGATTGATCGGTTGATCAACTGATTGATCGATTGATTGATTGATTGAATGAATGAGTGACTGACTTACCTTGTCAGTATGCAAAAGCATAAGCAAACGACCACGTGACTAAGTGACTCTTTGATTGAAGGATATCTGGGAAACACATGTTTTAATATGTCTTAATATGTCATTGATCAAAGTGCTGTTTATTAATAAAAGTTATGGCTTGAAGGCGATTTAAAAACAAAGCTACTCGTTAATTTTACCTTCTTAAAGAATGTTATGATGAGTATGTTTTATTTAGCGTCCTACACGCTTTCTGCAAGTTCTAATAACTCATATTTGTGACGAAGCGACTTTTATCTCACAACATCATCAGGTGCACGAAACAAAGCAATCATGAGGCCTTAAGTTGGATTTCCGCTGGATTTGCTAAGCGATTGATGTGGAAAGTGGGAAAGTGCAATCTATACCTAGTGGAATCTGTGCCTAGTGGAGGTCCATCTTTACGCCTGGTTTCCATACGAAATTGTGAGAAATTGTCTCCGAAAATACAAAACAAGCAAAGAACTTTGCGAATTCGGGTGAATTCCTTGTATTTTGCTACAACCGCCATTTAGCTCTTTTTGTGCCGCTTGCGGTAAGTCGAACGACCGAGCTATCTTGTGGTTTGAATGTTAGCAAATTTTATCAAGAATTTCAGGTCTGCTTTCAACGACACTGAGACAAAAATTTCTCATAATATCGCTCGGTTGTTATAGTTAGGTCAACCTAAGTTTCTATGTTAGACGAAAGAACAACAATTTTGTTCGTTGGAATCCAGTGACTACTTATGTAATTGCAGGCTCACAAATATCCGAGCTTTTTCTGACTCACCCAAAACCTGCTCTATTCAAGTGGACACAAATGCTAGCAAAATGCTTTATGAAACATAAACATGTTTCTGACGGTATCGTAAATTTGCGTCACGCCATCGATATCTACGACAACGGCGTGATTCCCACAAAACTATGCAAACAAACAGAATGTGAATGTCAACAGAAAAATTTCAGTAAACAAAGACAAGTAAACAAGCAAATGATCATTTGAATAGCTTAGAGTTTGTATTTACTTAGCATTGACGTCTGGTACAATTTAAAATCTGATTAATTTTTAAATTGCTTACCATCTTGCTTAGAGTTGAAAGGTGGCCTAGTGGTGAGCTTTCAATATTGATCAACTAAATTCCAAAAATAAAAATAGTCAAAGCACAATTCAACAGTCATCTGTATTAGTTTGTCTCAAAAATTTTGCGTATTTAAATTAATTAGTCGGCAAATATACAACCGATTTGCGATTGGACATGCGAGGTCGCAAATAGCAAGTGAAGATTTCATCTACATCATAAAGTTCAAATAAAATTTTTTGAAAATTAGGATCCTCCACAGGAACTGTCCAAACATATTTTTCCTGGGACAAAGGGTACATGCTAACTACTACTATTAACTTAGCTAATTTCGTTCAATCACGCTTTAAATTTTCAAGAATCACTCTTAATAACAATGCAATTTTTTGCGAGAGGAATTTTTGTCGAGTGAAAATTAGGATTGAAAGCAGTTTGCAAGTAGGTGCGTAGCAGAAACATTTTACAAATATGAGTGAATTACTTTCTTTATAGTGACATTAAAAATCTTTGAAATAGTTTCAAGCTCCTCGATCTTTAACGATTCATCCACCATGCACCTGATTTTAAAACTTGTTATCCTTCAATCAATAACGGGAACAATGACCCACCTGTAGGTCTCCTGAGAATTAGAAAATCTTCGAAATAGATTTAAAGATTACATTAATCAAAACGTCGTGAGCATTTTGTCAAATTTCAAACCACAAATTAAAATAGAAGGTGTCTAAGAATAATGCAGAGGCCTACATTACAAGAAAAGCAAGCCACGTAAATGTAATTCAGTTTCGAGATTTATTTTTTGATTCATTTGCAGATTTGAAAAAATTTCTGTGACAGATTGTTAGCGAGAGCAGACAGAGAAGAAGACTTGTCACAAAGAAGACTTGGGCAACATTCTTTATCAAGCTTTATTCTAAAATAATGTGATGCAGAAAATCTTAGTAAATGCAAAAAAGCTGTGACTTCTTTTGGTAATAGGAAACAATAGCAGCTTTTGAAAAAAGGAACTTGTACTTTTGATTCGCACGCCAGTACAGATCGATTTTCGATCGTAAACAAAAGGATTTATACGGTCGATTGATCGTTCTGAAAATTTGAATAAATCACTTTGCAAAAGATGCCTCGAAACCAGGATGACTAACTACCTCGTTGTGCATGTGAAAAATTCTTTTTTTCTTTTGATTAAGTTTGTTTGATATTGTACTCCTGTAAAAGTGAGTTGTTTGTTAAATGATGATGATGGTACTGATTATTTCTTTTTTTCCAACTCAAACTTATCAACTTTTGCATTGCCACCATTTTCTAACAATTATCAGTGTTTTCTAGCGACATAAAAAACTGTCTTTTATGATACAAAATAAATATGCTTAAAAACGGAGAATTCGAAAATCTGAAATGGTGTTAATTAGAAACAACGACTGTGGATGAAAGTTCAGGTCTAAAAAAAATATTACCAAATGTCAAAATAGTATCGTGAGTCTAGGAAAAGCCGTACAAAACTTTTAGAGCTAATAGATTATTATTATTCAGTTCTCTGGTGTGATAATTTAACTTTGCTTGAGGGGGTGGCGCAAATGGATGACACTACCATATTTCAGAAATCATGATGGCGATTCTAGCTCGTATTGGTTACTAGGAATTATCCTTTGAGAGATGATGATCTATCTTCCTTCTGCTAGATAATGACCTCACATGTCAAAGCAATCAACGATAACGCATATCTCATCATGTATAGTTAGACACCGCAGTTGTACTTACATTGCCTTCATGATAAGAGTGATTCCCTTCTGTATAATACCGTCTTTTTCTGTTTCCTATCCTTGTGTCAGCCGCCATTCCGCAGAACTATATAGATAAATATTTCCTCCGCAGAAGCATATTAGTTGCGGCGCTCCTCCATAGAAGCACACATGCAGTGTCTAACCACCCATGATCTCATCCTACAAGCTACCTGTTTTCAAATCCATATCATGCTGTAGCGTTTACTTCTGTTCTAAAAGCCGACCTGTTGCATAACATTGAAATAACATTACATATCCTATTTATCAAAACGATATCTTCTTTGACGCAAAAAGTCATTCTGAAATCAACTTTGATATCAGTTGAAAACAAGAGTAATCTTTGGGACTGAATGAAGTCTGAGATTAGACTAAGTACATATAGTAGGTTCGCTCTTTGACTAAACTGATAACGCTACAACTACTGCAGCGACTGCAGCGACAACAACAACANTTCAAATCCATATCATGCTGTAGCGTTTACTTCTGTTCTAAAAGCCGACCTGTTGCATAACATTGAAATAACATTACATATCCTATTTATCAAAACGATATCTTCTTTGACGCAAAAAGTCATTCTGAAATCAACTTTGATATCAGTTGAAAACAAGAGTAATCTTTGGGACTGAATGAAGTCTGAGATTAGACTAAGTACATATAGTAGGTTCGCTCTTTGACTAAACTGATAACGCTACAACTACTGCAGCGACTGCAGCGACAACAACAACAGCAATTCAATGAGATGAGCGTAAGTTAAGGGCCTTATGCAGTGAGGCTAGTCTGAGACCTCTTCTATCAACGATGATAGGAACAAGTTCTTGACGCACAAGCCATAATCAACCTTGACATCTTTAGCAAAAAGTTCAATCTTTGAAAGTTAATGAATTCCAGGAAACTTTCATCAACAAATGATGAAAAAAAATTGTTGACTCAGAAAGACATTCTAAAGTCAACAGTTATATCGGTTGAGAAATAAATTAATCTTTCATACTGAATGAAATCTAGAAAACTTTCATCAAATTTGATAGCAAAAGTTCTGGACGCGAAAGTCATTCCGAAATCAAGCTTTTCAACAGATGAAATGTAGGATCTTTCATCAACAAAGATTGGAAATGTACTTCTGGAATCAACCGTGATATCAGACAAAAATGACTTAGTCTTGGAAATATATTAAAATCTAGGAAACTTTCATCAACATTGATAGCAAAAGTACTTGAGGCAAAAACTCATTCTGAAACCAAGCTTCATATCAGCTAAAAAATACCTATTGACTATAAAAAATACCTATTGATTTTAAAAAATACCTATTGCGGCAGAAGACCTATTGAGCAGAGTAAAGGAATGTAATGAAAAGTCAGATTTAGAGCAGAGTATCCTAGGAAGTATGGATGTCGAAGCACTGTATCCATCAATCGACATTGACTTTGCTGTTGAGAAGTGCCAAGGAATGATAGCCGAAAGCGATCTAGAATTTAGATATGTAAATGTGGAGGAGCTGAGCCTTTTTCTTGTGTTAACAACAACAGCAGAAGAGCTACAAGAACACAACCTAAAGCAATATTGCCCCACGAGATCAAACAAGGGAAGAGCACCAACAAGGATTGCCCAGGCCCCTGATTTAAGTCGCCTTATATCTCCGTAATTTGTCTTTAACGATAGAAATATCAGTCTTTGCTTCTATGACCTTTCTATAAAAGCTATTTCATTAAGGTGTGCGATGCTTGTGATATAAACAAAATAGAGGGAGACTCTTTAGACTCTTAGTAAATAAAGTATAATTGTGTAAAATTTAGATTATGTAAACTTAACACGACTTGAACACAATGATATTAAAGATAGAAATATTAGTCTTTGCTTGTATGACCTTTCTATAAAAGCTATTTCATTAAGGTGTGCGATGCTTGTGATATAAACAAAATAGAGGAAGACTCTTTAGACTCTTAGTAAATAAAGTAAAATTGTGTAAAATTTAGATTATGTAAACATAACATGACTTGAACACAGTGATACTAAAGAGAGAAATATTAGTCTTTGCTTTTACGACCTTTCTATAAAAGCTATTTCATAAGGTGTGCGATGCATCTTATATTAACAAAATAGAGGAAAACTCTTTGTAGATAAAGTAAAATTGCGTTAAAATTTAGATTCACTTACCATGACTTGATAACAGCAAAATCAAACCCAGAAATATCAATCTTCGGAACACTCTTCTGTCTATAAAAGCCATCTTGTGTACAGTTCAATCTCTCAAACGAAGAAACAAGACATTATTGACTCAGGCCACGGCTGGTAATAAAACACGACAATGGTTTGCTCATAAAGCCATATAATCCTCAAAGTAATTAAGCAGATATGTTGATGATGTCTTTTCAGGCTACATTGCCGAACTTTGTTGACACGATATCAAATCCCAAGATCTTGCAAACGGTGTATTCAAGTGTTACTGCCAACTTATTATTTGCATGCAACGATGAATCTGTTCTTTAGATTAGTAAACCAAGATCCTTTTCCAGAATGTTTCCTTTGTCTTATTAGCACAGTACTTGCTTTGATTGTGATCCAGCTCTACAAGATGAAAAAAGATGCGAAATCAAAATTCTTCAACGCTAAACAATCTGAGGATAATGTCAAATTACTCCGTCTGCAAACTAAAGAAGTTCTTTCTCCTCTAAAACAAAGTTTTTTTCCAGGATATAATACTTTGACACTCGCTTATAAACCGTGTTTTGGTTTGGAAAGCTGAAAGAAAAACACTAAAACGCAAGTCCTACAAAGATAAATTTTTCTAGTTATTCCTCTAGTTATAGCCAACGACTTCACTTTTTGTAGAAGAGACGATATCTTCTTGAAGCAGTAAACCAATATCTGTTTCCAGGATATATTTATTGTCTCTTCAAAATTATGAGAAAATGATCTTAGGAAATTAATAATTTCTTCAAGATTTATCACCAATTTGTCCGCGGCTTGCAAAAGAGACGATGCTTTCTTGAAGCTGTAAATTAAGATGTATTTCCAGAATATATTCCTTACATTTGCAGCAACTGTGGTTTTCTTGTGGTTACAGTTCTTCGCAATTTTGAGAAAATCAGCTTGGAAAATTGATAAATTAATCTAGATTTCTTGGCAACTTGTCCCCGGCTTGCAAAAGAGATGATTCTTTCTTGAAGCAGCAAACTAAGATATATTTCCAAGGTTGTATTCCTTACATTTAAGGCAAATGTGGTTTTCTTGTCCTTGCAATTCTTCACAATTAAAAGTAAGGATAAAGGCAAATTGATAAATTCTTCTGGATTTAATGCCAACTTGTCCGCGGTTTGCAAAAGAGACGATGCTTTCTTGAAGCTGCCAACTAAGTAACATATATTTCCAAAATATATTCCTTACAGTTACAGCAACTGTGGTTTTCTTGTGGTTACAATTCTTCGCAATTATAAGCAAATGACCTCCACAAATTGAGCCTCACTCCATGCTGTGCAACATAAACGTACATGACTTTAATAGGCAGATCCCTGCGTTGAAGCACTATTAACAGCGTAGTACTGAGTAGTAGTTCCACCAATAATTTGAAAAGAATTCAAGTGAAATTATATCGTGACCATAAGCTATTAATGATTCATAAGCGAGAGCTATTCACTCAGAACAATTCCGCGCAACTGGTGGATGATAAAAAAACTGAAAGCCTGTATGTAGTTGGGTGCTGTAACGATAGACTGATTACATGAGTCTCCGTTTTCCGCATTGAATTGAATGATATTATGGCTTCAACCTGAGACTCATGACAATACAGCTTCAAAACAGAGACTAAAATGGCCTAATGCGCCGCATTTAGGGCGCATCCAATCAAATCTCGACTTTCTTAATAAGGTTAGACCACGTGCCTATTCTTAGCGTTTGATTGGCTGATTAGATCAACGTTCCACTTTTCAAAGCTAAGCGACGTTCGATACTACGTTCGAAGCGACGTTCGACTTTTCTTTCGACCTTCGAAGAATAGAAGACATTCGATTTTATCTGCAGGTTTTAGTCTCTGTTTAGAATCTGTTTGGTCGTGAGTCCTTGTATGAGAGAAAATAAAAACATCAGATTGAAAGCATTGAACGAATACAAGGAAACACGTCGTCAGTCTACTGTAACGATACAAATTGAAGAATGATTGAACAGTACGTGATTGAACGCCGATGCCCGTCGAAATCATACAAATCGAAGAATGATCTCACAATTAGTGATTTAACAACTTAGCTTGTAGAGTTAATTCTGTAACCTCAACTAAACGAACTAAAAATCTGCAAGTTGAGTGATGAAACGATACAAATAGAAATAATTGAATGATACCCAATTAAACATAGGACTTCATCGGTGCTCGTCAAGACCATACAAACAAAATACGAAGTTTAAAATAACTTCAATCAAAAATTAGACCTCGTAGTGTCACCTCTTCATACTCAGCTAAAATAATAGAAAAGTAACATGTAGCTATGTGATGAAATGATACATATAGCAGAATAATTGAACGATATGAGATTGAAAGTCGGAGCTCTTAGTGTTATGTCTTTAAACTCAGCTCAGACGAATTGCAATAAAATCCTCAAAGATAATCACTGGACATCCTTCTGTTATTGGATAAAGCGATTGGTTTTACTTGGGTCAAAAACATCGGCAGGCTCAGCTAGTTATTGCTCAGTTTAAGCCTTTGGGGATCAGTTTGAAATCCTTTTGGCAAAACGTCAATGTCCCGAACGTATCGTTTCAACTGCTGTCGACAGGTCAATTGAATAGGACATAGCTGTTACTCTGCTTGATAATCAATCAATCAATTGATCGATCAGTGCAATCAATCATCAATCACTCAACCAATAACTTTATATCATCGAGTAAGCCTAAACAAAAACCAAGGAATGCAAAGGAATACTCAACCAATCACTAGTGAACACTGAAAAACAGACAAAAACTCAAATTTAGTAATATATCATTAGGGAATTTCGGGGAGACCAGCCTTCCTTGTATCCCTGTTCTTGCTCATATGTATTGCTTTATGTAGAAAAGAGTTGGTTGACTATCCTTTGAGCGCTTTAAAAGCAGACCAGGAGCGAATAAATAGGGTCGAGGATCTAGGCACCAGGATCAAGATGATTGTCAAATCGTTTATTGACAAGTCTAGCAGATAAATTAATGAACCGAGTTCCACGTACGTGTATGCTTGAGTTGCACTTTAAACGGAAGAAAACCAAGAATCACTCGTTAGATAATAATGTTATTTCAGAGTTCTATCTCACAGGGTTTTGATATTCTGAATGCTTCAAAATCTATGGACTTACTAAAAGTAAGTCACCAGAAACAGCCAATGCTACACTGAGCTGAGAAGCCTATCTTGTGAACAACCAAGAAGAAATTTTGTCATAATTTAATTAAAAATATCATTCTTTGCAAGGAAATGCTTGAAATGCAAATTTAATATAAAAAAATTGAGTTTCTGGCAGATGTTTTTTGGAGATAAAGATCCGTATATATTATTAATTGATGATGAAATAAAAATTTGTCAATTTAATTCGTCAATTTGTAAACTTTGTCGGCATTTGTTGCTGCCTTTAATCTCGTTAAGTTATGTCAAATTATTCCCAATTTCATGTTAACGAAAAGAATTCCTTTTTATTTCTCTTGATGCGCCCCCAAAAGTTTCTGTCTAAATACTAGGTGCTGACTCATGTTATCGATGGAACAGGACAATCAGGTAGGAAAGTTAAACTTAAAGGCTCTTGAGCAACCGGCATGCATTGCGATCGTTTGTTTTGTTTTTCATTGATTTCCATGCAGCATGAAATTAGGCCACCTTTACAAATAGGGCTGTGATGCATGCCGGTTGCCCAAGAGCCTTTAAACGCAATTATCTGAACCGTGCGTAAATACTTTTAAGCTGAACACAAAAATTGTTGGCGAAAATCTTCACTGACGTTGCAATCAACAGAAAAAGACGTTGCTTGTAAAATCTTTGCAAAATGACGTTACTTCGGCCGGAAAAGTACAATTAAAGAAAGTAAAGATCTAGCTCAATGCATGACCAACTGAGGTCAGCTTATCGTGAGTAAGTAAGCCTCTAAATTTCTGATCCGATAGAAATATAATAAGAATTTATCGGTAAAATTTTCCTGATCAAAAGGAAAGTCTCTGGACTTTTGGTTGCCCATGAGAGCATTATCCTTTGATCCTGGAATTACAAAGCTTGAATCATACAGTTGATTTGACGTCAAATTTGCTACGGTTTTGCTAGGGTAGAACCAGATGTGCCTCTTTCGATACCAGATAGGGGCTCCAGTCAGAAAAGTACCACTAAGTGGAAGCGTCTTTCCGAAATAATAAAAACATTTTTACTAGCCAACGAGCTGCAAGAATGTTTTAGATTTTTCGGTGGTTTCAAACAGTTGTTCGACCTGATTAAGATAAGTTGTCGAAAAAACTATTTTAAAAGATATTTGAGCTCTCTAAAGTAAAAGTGTTCATTTTTCTTATGCCGCAATTTTTCTGTCGCATATCTTCCCAGTGCGTCTTGTAGCCGCTTCGAAATATTTTTCCTGCACTATGGCAATGCAATGATCTGCAAAAACTGCATTGCCATCGCAAATCAAAAACTGTTCGTATAGCACTGCCTTTTGTAGTTTGCAATATGAAAAGGCAGATAGCATTAAATGTGATCAAGTTTTTTATTAACAGCATTTTAAAATTCAGAAAATGCAGGTCAAAGTTAATATTGTTTTTAATTCTACTAAGTTTGTCGTAATATTTTAATAGGACTGACCTCATATTCTCATTTGCAGCAGCTTTGCAGGTTTTCGTATTCTTACCATAAAGCAAACGTTAGCGACACCTGTTAAGCTACACCTACTACTGACATCATCAAGCAGCATACCTGCAGCAAATATTTTTAGCAATATTGGCTCACTTTGTTTCCTAGTGACAGGCACTTGCTTTTGCTTGCTGGTTGGGCGTTCATACTGTCAACAAATGTTATACCATTTACGGTGCAAATCCATTTACGCTACAATATACGCTACAATTATTATTGATACCTGCAGAAAGCACTTTTTGTAGCAATACGAGCTTACCTTTATAGCGATAGGAGCTTGTTTTCTCTCGTCAATCGGGTGTCTGCACTAATGTGTAAAGTGTAAAGTAAAGCGAGGGGTGTATCACTCTTTGTAAAGTGTACAAGATTTTTAGGAGACTAGAAGGATTTCTAGAGGATTTCAGTGGTTTCTCGCGAAAACTAAAAGATGTCTGAAAAATGTACGAGATTTCTAGGGAATTATGTACCCTTCGAAGTAAAATGTAAAGTTTGGCGGACTTGTAAGTCAACTGCTTTTATCACTATGCTTATCTCGCAGATAGAACTATTCCAGTATTTGGAAAATCTCGACGAAAAAGTACTAAAGACCTAGACTCAAGTAGGCCTATGACGTTAAAAACTCAAAGAGAGATTTGCAGTCATTCAGCATTTCCAGCATGAGGCAAGGGCAGTTACTTTTTCACATGACGTACTTCACCGAAAATCTATTCAAGGATTACTGATTGAACATAAGGAGTCACTAATCAAATATTCTTGTCTCTATGAAAGTTTCAACCACAAAATGATATCAGCACATCTAAACGCTTAACCTTCCAGATCCTTAACCGCTTCTTTGTTTGAAATAGCTTAATCGTGAGCAGACCTTGAAAATCAATTAACTATTAAATCCAATAACATTTTCCCTGCCTATACCTGGCTTAATTTCCCAATATGGTCAAACCTAATTTTGCCTAAATTTGTATGTAATGTAACATCTGCCTCTGAGCTATAAATCATTCTGACACGGTGAAGTAATAGTATCAGGAGTAGGCTACTGCAGTTGGAAATGTTGTTGCTTTCCTGCCTAGTAACCTAGTAGCCTTGTAATCTAGTAACCTAGAGATCCCAAAAATTCTGGCGACTAATCCGATTCGCTTGGATTTAAGCTAAATTGACGTACAAGTCATGCGTACAAGCCTGTCAAAAATGATTGGACCAAGCTTAGAACAAACCACAAGTGCTAGCAAGCTCTTGACTTCGACAGTTACATACCGTTCGAAAGTCTATCCTGGGTCAAATGACATTGGATGAAGGTAATTGCATAAAAAGTAATCCTCACAAGCACTAAACTAATCTAAAATATAACATGAAAAGAGTAATATTAATAACCTAATTTGCATAAAGTATGCAATGATCGAATTGTATTAAATGAAATGTATGTTGCGATCAAAAGTTTTGGACATAACCATACAAATCTATGGACATAGCATTTAGGATAGAGGATTCCTCAGGGATCTTTACTGAGGCCGATATCGTTTATTGGGAAAGCTAATGACTTCGANAATGATTTAATCTGATGTTTTATTTTCTCTCATACAAGTTTGAAGTTTGAAGCCATAGCTATAATTCAATTCAATGCTGAAAACTGAGACTCATGTAGAGTCAGTCTACCATAGCAAACCATGATCCTTTGGGACCTTAAAGTCGACTTCTTATTATATGAAAGTTGTTGTGTCCTGACACCCTTGGTCGTTTGTGGCCTAGGTTCTGTTTGTTTTGCTTTTCATCCGGTGCGCAAGGGATCACGGTTGGCTATGGGTCTTTAATAAGTTCCGATATGGTGGGCGTATGACTCTTCAATAAACATCGTCTTCATCGTCTTCACTTTTGCACTTTCTGGGAGATCTGAAAGTTGAGTTTCTTAGGGTTTTTCACAGAAAAAAATACGTGTATAGTTAAGGACATTTCTAGCCGCCTCATTTCAAAACACAGCTTGCTCACGTTTCAACTTTCGTTTGTCATCCGGCGTTTCACAATGTGAAGACTATCTAACGAAAAAGCTTTCAGGATGCATTTTTATGATCTCGCTTTTCAGTTAAATATTGATGCATTTTTCATTGCACTGAGCACTTTGGCGTCAAAAAACTGTGAGCTTAATTTAGTAGTAGGCGGTACCAGGTAAAAAAAGAGCTAACGAACTGCATTTCTTTGCCTAATAAATCTTACAGCTGTCTATTGCAAAAAAAAACAGTGATTAAAATGTCTTCAAAAGACTAATTGAAGGCAGTCAATTTTAATGCCTTGTTGGAATACATGTGCATCTTTTTTCGCCAGTATACGCCTAAAGTAAATAAAGAATTACATAAAACTATGCAATTAGGGAATTTCAGCTACAGGGATGGGCAGAAACCCGCCGAAGGTGTGTCGAGTATACTAGCTCTTCAATAACAACCCTAAAAACCATCAATTGTGTTCATTTAAATCTCAGTATTACCTAAATTCAATACAAAAATAACCCCATCAATGCCATCATAATAAAACACACAAATTAATGTAATAGGTCATACTATAAGTCGTAGTTTTAGCGGTAATGAGTTTTGGTCAGGAGTGAAACTACGACGATGTAATAAGTTTACACTTTTATTAGACTTTTATCGATTGATTTTATTGGTCAATTTATCATATAACTCAAATGTTTTTGTTCAAAATTGCCATCTTTAGCGCAGTCGTCTATTACAATTTTTCGATCAAATAAAGCGTTGCGCTTCTTACAAAACGATCTGGTTATTCACATCTTTCCTACACGTTTTAAAAGTTCAGAATGTTAGCAAGATATTATGTTTCTACAAAACTCATCTTTTGTCTGCCAAGTAAAAGCAAAAATTAGTATTTTATATGCTATCTGGAAAGAATCTTTAGAGTTTAGTCTGTACTGGTACGATTTTGTGTGCCTTAAAAAAAAGAAAATGATAATTTTTTAAGTCTGTATGATATTAGATATCAGGCGAAAGTATCCGCGAAAAAAACAATCGAAGAGTTTTGCAAAGAGTCATATTGCGTTCTCGCACATTTCATCTGGCATCCAATGTCAGACTAGCAAGACAGACTTTACATATTTGGATTCACTACACGATATTACACAATCTAGCCAATTTTCGTTACTTTATCCCTATGTTTTTATCCTATTTCAATCTGAAGATGGGAGCACAATAGCTCCCATGGTCCTGGGGTTTTTAAGAACATGCTAGTTTAGACAGGGTTAGTTGCACAAAGAATCTTAACTTTAAGAAATCTCTACATCGAGAATGATTCCGTTAAGTATGGTATGGGTCATCTCTATTTGGGGAAATTACGCTGCTAACCTCGCCTTAATTTGCAGCTGTACGGTCAGGGTCCAGTTATTGAATTAATAACATGAGGCCAAGAAGCCTTACTTATCTCTGATAAATTGCCAAGAATTAGCAGAGCAACTGTAAACACATGCTCGTTTGTGGTGCACCTCGATCGCATTTAAAGAAATGGCGGCAAACACCTTCGAAGGAACGATGCCCTGTCCCTCTTCTACCTGGCCGAGAAATGTATTTCTATATCAGGGCATGAAAACCCACCCGATCATGCGACCGGCGTCCTGCAGGAAATTTTTCAAAATATATATTTTTCATGTATCACTATGTTTCTCGTTTTTTCCTGATAAGGAAACAACTGATAAAGTCAAACAAAAGTTACCCAACATAAATTGTATCTCATGAAAAATTTTCATTCACGTTATATACAACAAATATGAGATCACTAAATCACTGAAGTGTCCTTTAGGCCCTTTAGAAATCATAATTGGTTTCTTTTATGGGGTCCCAATTTCAGCGATCCCAACCTCATCCACACTTATTTTTCGAGATGTCTTACTTGCCTTTACATAAAACCGGTTACTATCTTTGTATTAATATCTTTAGAATCTGACCTCTTTGTAAGAAAGATGGATATTTTTCTTTTTCTATTCTTGCAGGAACTTTAAGCTTGATTTTCGTCCGGTCGCAGGAAGGGAAATATTTTTTCATGCCCTGTTCTATATGTATATCTAAAGCTAATGTTACACGGTGCAATTTTTTTTAGCAACGACGTGGTAAAATAAGTTGCTGGCCGACTGCCCCGTGTAGCATGTCATCTATGCAATTTGCAACGAAGTTTTTTTGCTCTCGCAACGATTGCCAGAAGTAGAAATCAGTTCTACATTCTGCAACGATTGCAAGTATTTTTAGGGCCATTGCACAGTGTAACACCTGTTTCTGCAACTTGCATTACAATCCTGAATTTCACGCACGCGCAGTTAATAACTCGCAAAGCATGATGAAATTCGTTCTTTAAAGCTGCAAGAAGGATCAGTCCCATTCAACATGGATATTAATTGGTTGTTTGAAATGCAGGCAAGGCCAAACATCTGCCAGGAAATTGATAAGTTAAACAGAAGAATTTTATTGAATTCACAAATAATCTAATTCTCAATTTATCTGATTAAACACACAATTTTAATAGATCACAACTGAAACAAAAACTATAATTTAATTTGTTAGCTTTTGGACATCATATTGAAAACATCTACCTGGTATTTGAGGTCTATTTTGGGATGCAAAGAGATCCGTAAATAACAAACCAGACACATTTGAAATTACTAGATTCTTTGCAGAATGGCAACAACACTGTGAACATATTGACGTCCCCTAGTGGGGATGAAATTAACTGGGGAAATTAAAAAAAAAATGTAATAAAATTAATTGAAAATAGAACAAATTTAGTAAAACTAATAAATCCCTTGCCTAAAGCATCGCAGCGAATGTGCAACTGTTTCGCAAGCGAGGCAGATAGGCCATTCTATGAAGAAAGGATTCAAGAAAGTAGAGAAAAACAGTCCCATGAATTGAATCGGAACGTTGTACGAGCCACTTTAACCTAGCCTGCGTGCAGACCCAAAATTCCGAAGAAGGGTCTGCACGCAGGCTACTTTAACCGCGCACAGAACGACGTCTCGATTACTTCATTGAGCACGATTAGCTACTGCTGCGCAGCAATGAGGGCTGCGTGAAATCAGCGTGGAGCAAGAGCTCCGTGCCTCATCAAAATGATCCCTGGATCAAAATGATGGGCGCATGATAAAATTTTCCAGCTGTGTCATCTTTAGAACAGTCGTCTGTCGTATTCACTGTGGAGAAGTTTCTTTTAGCGTAAGGTAGGGTACAATGTTTGTAATGTAATTGAATTGGTTTATAAAAAAATTATGCCTCTGACGAAAAATATAACGTAAAAGTAACCAGCAAGGCTTGATCAGAAGACAGGTAGTAGCCTTGAATTTCAAAATGAATTATTTCCATCGTGATCTGAAGTTCTGGACGGTTACGCGGAAGCAATCTTTAAATTTTGTACCATGATACTTCTTGGCAAACTTCAAAGCGTCCTCAAAAATTGGCTTTAGCAGCGATAATTAGATTGAAATATCACATGTTGTATCCTATCACCAATTCAGACAAAACCGGTCAGACATCTTGAACATGCTTCTACTGGTTAATCTTAACCCTTAATTATTTTGCAAGATTATCTTCCTTATCTTATTGAACGGTTAAACCTTTAAGTACATTTTTCGAAGAAACGTGCGTTACGATGTGGATAGCATAGTACAGTTCCTATCCTACGTAAGTAGATATGCATACAGATAGATTCATATTAAAGGGATGTGCAATGGTAAATAGGCTTGCCTATAAATAGAACAAAGAAAACACTCAGACACAGCATTGTTTCTTTTGCTATCCATTGTTCCCGTGTGCAACTTCAATTTGAATGGGATATTTTTAGATTATTTTGCTCTTTGCAAATGCAAGCTTTTAACCTTCCACAAACCCTTTAAGAAACTAGCAAAATGCTCTTAAGTGTTCTTAAGCCCTGACGTAGCAAAATGCCCCATGAATAACTCAATAAATCTTGTACCTGAGCTATGTTATTGGGATACGACCAAGACTTCTTCCATAACTAGGTTGCTTTGCCCATGGACCTCAGGCGAGATGATGTGACGAGGCCCAAATCGGCCAGTGTCTGCCCGAACTAGGCCCGAAATGCTTCAAGTGAGAATTCAGCTGATGCTGCCCAGAACAGACAGACTTGTGTTCATGACGCACGAGTCTTGGTTTTAGTTGGGTGGTGCGAATAAAAAATGTTGCAAATTTGAATTCACCTTCACCTTTTCGTGGTTCATGTCTGGTTCATGACGATGGTGTAGTCATGCCATTTTGCTCCCCATGGTATCGTCATTGTAGTATTGTATAGTTGTAGGCATTAGTAAGTATAGTAGGATGTAGCAAATATTGTAAATTTTGTCTGAATATAAAAAACCTTTTCGTGGCATACAGTTAACCGATTACATCATAACGAAACTATGCAGCTCACCGGCGGTGCGGAGAACAATTACACTGCGCAAAATCAGTTATAAAAAAAATGAAAATAGTGTTGTTGCTGCTGCGAAGAGATTTAACTGGGACATACTGTAGTGCTTCTATGTTTCTTTGATTTATTTGTTTTGTATTTGGCTTTAATTGCGAAATTGCAAACTTTGCCGTTTGGCTAGCAGATGGAATATTCCACTGGTAGAATTACGAGATTCTGCCGGTATCATGTAGAAGGGTACCCTCTGGTACCCAGGGTAGTAGAAGGGAAGTGAGGTGAAATGCTACCGGTATCGCGAAAACGGGATCTAAGGCTATGCCGGCTCGATATATCGTCGGGAAAAAAATCTAATTTTACGATCAAGAACCAATCAAACTTGTTCATTGTCGGCCTGAAAACATATTTTCGAGTGCCGTATAATAATAACATTTTACTTATTAATCAACATAGTAAACTCAACATCGAGAAAAAGGGCTTTCAGAAAACAACATTTTTATTACGTTTTTCTGCAAAAGCTTGTTTAAGCTAAATTCAGCTGTGAGAGAAGACGAGATTATATAAAATATATTTTTATCAATGAGATTTTCTTAAAATCCATGAAATTTTGATCCCATATTTTCAAAATATCGCTTTTTGTACAAAAGGAATAGTTTTATGTTTGTGCATTTTTTCTCAAAATCCAAGAACCATTTTATCCTTTTAAGAAGATGGAAATTTCTGTTGCAATAGCAACCACTCTCGTAAAACAGCTTCCATACGAATCTAAGGAATTATGATCCCTTATTTCGAAAACATCGCCTTTATACTAACTAAGACAGATGGCGTAATTTTTTCCCTCAAAATCCCAGAAATTGTTTATCCTTTACAAAATAAAAGTCTCCGTTGCAAAGAAGGTGAGATAATGTAATAAGACCATCCGTTGGTTTTGATTGACACGCCAGTACAAAAGGAACAACGATCGCATACAAATGAATTTATATGGCCGATTTGCCATGTCGTAAATAGAGGCAAAGCAAGCCAAAAAAAATGCCGATAATCTGGATGGCTAATTCACTCGTTGTACATGCAAAAGTGGCTTGTTGAGCTGAATTCACAGCCGAAGCGTCGTTCTTCGCGCATTCCAGATAACAATGAAGCGTGGCAATGGATCGCCAGTGCGACAAAGTTGGATTAATTGAAATTCATCGCACCACAAAATCGCCCCAAGTGTAAATTTCGCTTCAGGATCAAATACGAGTATATATATACAGTAAAAAGGTATTTTATGTATTCAGTTCAGCAACAGGAGAGACCATTGAGTTGAGACTTACGAGCACAGGGAATTTTGATGGTTTGGTTATTTTCAAAGAGAGTGGATTTTCAATTGTGAAGTTGCCTGTGGCTNGAAATAATAGGAAATACTATTCTCGAATATTTTGTTTGTAATTAAAGCACTTAATAGTCAGCTTCTGAATTATATACACAAAAATATATACACAAAAAGCCAGCGGCAGACGTTAAAGGGAATAGACATAGCTATATTGAGTGGTCGCTATAAATAGGCTACGAAAACGCCCACGCACCCATTGTTTCTTCAGCTACACAATGAAACGGCACGTGCCAACAGTATCAAATATAATAGACTATATTTTTAACTTGGCCCGGGCCAGCTTTTAACTATGTCGATTCTCTTAAAGATATATCCTTCTTCTCTCGATATATACCAACGTCATCTCTTAACAACCTCTTTTCGCAACCACAACAAGTTACTTAGCCACCCATGTTACGGTCCGTTACGGTCAATATCTTTGCAGATTCCCTCGTTTTTTACGACTTGACCAATCAACCAAAGAAATCCCTTTGTTTGCGATCACAAATCGTTTTGTAATAGAATGTCAATCAAACCCAACAGATGCTATTGTTACATTACTTTCCTTTGTTCTGTTGCCATATAAATGAATGTTGTAAAAGTAAGTATTTAGTATCTTGGGAAATCTGTTTCACTTTTTACCCAAAATAGATCTAACAAGTTTCAAACAGTTGACGTCCTTTCTATGAAGCAAAGCACATAAATTATCACTACATTCGTGTTTTGAAATGAGCCAATCAGGAACCATACCTTAGCTAGATTGGTATTTTTACTTACATTGAAATTCAGTGTTGCCCCCCAACGAAGCTCGATTTATGATTGCTTAAAATCTAATTAATTAATGACTAGTCTGAAGCATTCATTAGTGTTTACTTTCTTTGTCATAATGGCCTATTTTGCATCTGAATATGGAAACTATGATACTCAATCGGCCTACCTGCCTGTGAACTAAGAAACACTCCACATAGCAACAGGAAAGTATTTACATTTCTCATTTGGAATAAGATACCCTTCAGAGTTTTGCTAGTTTTCAGGGCTGATTTCAAGTAAATATTTGCTTATTTTGAAGTTCTAAAAAGCCAGGTAACGAGTGTTTGAGACGTGCTGAAACAAGAGTTCCAAAGTCAAGAACTTCAGAAGCCAGCTGGTGTCTCAGTGAAGTTTTCCTGACCGAGAGAGAACTTTTATTTTGNTAGCTAGATTGGTATTTTTACTTACATTGAAATTCAGTGTTGCCCCCCAACGAAGCTCGATTTATGATTGCTTAAAATCTAATTAATTAATGACTAGTCTGAAGCATTCATTAGTGTTTACTTTCTTTGTCATAATGGCCTATTTTGCATCTGAATATGGAAACTATGATACTCAATCGGCCTACCTGCCTGTGAACTAAGAAACACTCCACATAGCAACAGGAAAGTATTTACATTTCTCATTTGGAATAAGATACCCTTCAGAGTTTTGCTAGTTTTCAGGGCTGATTTCAAGTCAATATTTGCTTATTTTGAAGTTCTAAAAAGCCAGGTAACGAGTGTTTGAGACGTGCTGAAACAAGAGTTCCAAAGTCAAGAACTTCAGAAGCCAGCTGGTGTCTCAGTGAAGTTTTCCTGACCGAGAGAGAACTTTTATTTTGCTTAGAAACTGCCAAGTAGAGAGAAACATGGAGCTGTTCTTGATTTGGTTGACGCTAATATTTTCTGCTGCCGTTTCTGATGGTAAGATATGATTTTCACTACACCTGACACAAGAGAATTGGTACACAGGGAGGAAAAATTGTTGTAGGAATAACTACCGCGTTTCTTAACGCCCATAGTGCTACTTACTACCTACAGAGTGAATGAAAAAACTTACGGATAACGTTTGATGACAGATCAAATCGACTTATAAGCTGAGTCCTTGAATCTATCAACGAAAGTACAGCTTAGACTTTGCGATAAGGATTAGGTATTTGTATCAGCATATAGGTGTCATAAAGCGACTGACACGTAAAACTGGCTTTAAAGCTTTTGAAAAATTTCTCAGAAAGGCGAGCCTGTATGCTGGCTATTGTGCTGTCTTTTTAGAACTATGTTCTGCCGTAGGAAATAAGTCTTATTAATAAGAAGAAAGTCAGACATTCAGCTTAAATCTCAGTTGTTTTAATCTGTGATAAATTTATCTTTTATCAAGAAAAACGTTTGAAAGAATGGCTAGGATTTTTTTGTAGGTGTCACCGATTTCAATCAACTAACTTCAAGTATTGCATGACTATCGCCTTTCTTCAAAACATTACAACCTTAGCCAACAACCGCGCGAGTTTTTCTTGCAAAGAAATTGGTTGTCAAAGTTGACGCTTTTTTTCTTTTACAATGTTTACTGAGTATATCCACAATAATTGTAGCTCTTCAATTCGCGTTAAAAAGCACTATCCTTAAATTGTTATAATCACAGTAGATTATAATACCTTGAGTAAATTAAAATCAAATACTCTTTCATAAAAGCAACATTCGTAGTTAAAGGAAATCTATGCATATAAAAGTGGCTCAAGCCACTTGTGGTCAAATTCTAGCCTTTCAGATATCAGTGTTTCCTGTTGACGTAGATCAGTTACCCAAATATGGTTCAACGCGTGTCACGGCCTATTGTCTTTGCATGGTTTTCTTCACTAAAGGCTTATATATCCTTAGATTCCCTTTAAGTTTGGAAAAGATAATGCTTGAAAATAGAATCACTCTTTTTTACACATCATTTCAGATTAGGAAACTAAAAAAAAATTTGAAAAGCTTTGTGACTAATTCCTGCTTTCTTTTTTAGCATTTCCATTCTCTGGTTCTACCGCAATCCTCGATAACATGCAGACATTTAAAGCAGATGGTTCGAATTATGTAACAGGATGGAATTCGAAAGATGTTACTACGAAACCAGGACTTTTTATTACTGGTATGTATGTAGAAAGCCTCTAGCCTGAAGGAAAATTGTACCAATATATAAAATGCATGACAACCGAAGCCCACTAAAGCAGATAATTTCAGTCTTAAATCCCTCTAAAAAATTTCTGTTCAGAAAATAACAAAAAATTCTAATATACAACTTCTCTTGCGTTAGTTTTGCAAGAGCCACATTGATACTAAAAATGTTCAAATAATTTTAAATTTCAGTTATATTCAAAAGCGCACAACATCCCAGAGTCACTGTATCAATCTCACTCATTGTTCTGAAGATTTTCCCCCTTTGAATAATTGGTACTTTCTATTTAAATGTCAGGTGTCTCAATGGACAGTACCAAGACTACAGTCATCATAAACCAACCTGGGGTATACTTCATCGCATACAACCTAAGATTGGACACCAGTCCCAACACAAAATTGATCGGTGGTATCGTTATCGACAAAGATTTTAACTCAGGCCTCAGTTTGAAAAGCCACGAAGAAAACTATGGAACAAAGATTGATGTTTCTGCTGCTGGATTTTTACGACTCACAGAATTCAACAATATTTCAGTCGCAGTACACATGACAAACTACATAAGCGCCAGAATTCAGTCAGGCAGCTCTTTCACAGTGGCGTTGATCACAACAGCCGGTGCAGTGCCTTCTTTTTCACTCAGCCTGCCTGCAGACAAAGTTATTCCACAAAATAAACTTATAGGCCTTGATGGATGGTCTGAGAGCAGAAAAGGCGAGTTCCATGTATCTGTTGGGTTTTTACCAAGAAGGCAATACGTGCAAATGATCTGCGATGGTATTTACATGATATCAGCTAATTTCATAGTCAAAGGGGCAACATCATCTAGCGTCTTTGTGATGCAGATACAAGTTAATGACAGAACTGTCAAGGAAATCAAGCGGGAGATTTCAGATACAACAACAACAACAACAATAAATTTCCAGCAGATAATGCATTTATACAAAACTAATACTGTTAGTATTAAAGTCAATAGCGTATACGCTACACCAGAGGTGCTAAAACACAGCACATGGTCTGCATCATTGGTCAACAAGATCTCCAAACACACCTTTGGCTTTAATTCGTATTTACGAAACAACGTTTCCATCTCTAATACCGATATCGCTATTTCTGGTTGGCCAGCCGACTTCAACCAGGCAACGGAATTCAAGTCTCCTACTCTATTCGCCCAGCTTGTCAACAACAAACAAGATTTTAACCCCCCTGGCAGAGGGATCTACATAATAACTGCCAATGTCATATTGACTTGCGAGTCAGTCAAAAGCAAGGGCGTAACGGTATCAATATACTCAAAAATATACAATTTTGCATTGGTGACAAAAGCAGTTACCACTGGAAATTGCAACGCAAGCAACATCACGTCCATTTCTTTATCAACCGTTGCCGATATCCTAAGAACAGAATCATTTTCAGTTTCAGTTAAAACCACCTCTGGTCCGGTTTTGGTGATGCCCGGCTCAAGTTTCGCGGTCTGTGAGTTCCCACTGTACTATCCAGGTATGCTTGGACGGCTTACAAAAGCAGCGTCATATTCTGTAAGAGAATGGCACGCCCTGAAAGGTTGGAAAACAGATGAAGTACGTGGGGGATATGACTTCTTTGCTGGAGTCAATTCAACCAGTGGAAAGTACCGTATTCCATTTGATGGCTTATACTTGGTGTCCACTACCATAGTTGTCATGGATATGAATGAGGCTGAAGCATTGATAACAGTCGATCAGAGCTTGAACATCGCGAATGGTATGTTTACAAAAGTAGGCAACCCCAGCAACGTCATGACACTTAACATCGCTGGCATAATGGAGCTCAAACGCAATGACGAGGTGTGTGCTATGGTCAATTCCCCATCCGATACAGACTGGTCAGTGAAAGAAAACACGGGACTTTCGATTGCTTACATCGGACGAAATTCACATGCCTTCCGGGCGTATCTTCAAACAGTTGTTGAAGTAAAAAAAAGTGGCTGGACCGCTGTGCAAAGCTGGAAATCACTTCTACACTACGGTAGCGCATTCACACCATCGACCGGGAAATTCCTTGCTCCAATATCCGGTGTTTATCATACAACTGCGACAATCATCCTGGAAAATGCGGATAGCACATTGCTTGGAGTGGAATACATGATAGCAATCAAAATAAACAATGTGGCTGCTACCGGACTACTGGCACAAAGATCCGGACCAAAATCGACACCAGTAAAGAGAAGGCATTATCCATTGTTCCTGAGTGGCTCATTCAAAGCAAACAAAACTGATATTGTGACTTTGGAAGTTTTCTCCAAAAATGATCGTTCTTTAAACATCCTTGAACTCAGTGGCTGGTCGCTGTTCTTGGTCTCCGAGGATGGAAATCAAGATCAAGTAGGCTTTAGTGCTTCGAAAGACAGCGTCCAGAATTTTTTCAGCACCACTGCAAATTCTTGGGAAGGGTTTAATAAATTTGCACCATTTTCGACCGCCATTGGCGCATTTTACACCCCATCAAAGATTGGTTTTGACGGTGGTATAACAGCTACGATCAAATCAACAGGGTTTTACACAATTTCAGCTAATGTGAAAATCCAACACGAAAGCTCGAATTCTGTGTTCAAACTAGCTTTGTTTATGCAAGGTGAACTGCAACAAAATGGCCTATCTTACGAGAATTTAAGAGAGTGGTCGTCTTTCACAATGCACATTACTGGTANGACCGCCATTGGCGCATTTTACACCCCATCAAAGATTGGTTTTGACGGTGGTATAACAGCTACGATCAAATCAACAGGGTTTTACACAATTTCAGCTAATGTGAAAATCCAACACGAAAGCTCGAATTCTGTGTTCAAACTAGCTTTGTTTATGCAAGGTGAACTGCAACAAAATGGCCTATCTTACGAGAATTTAAGAGAGTGGTCGTCTTTCACAATGCACATTACTGGTACTGCCTTTCTAATGGCAGGAGAGACCATTGAGTTGAGACTTACGAGCACAGGGAAATTTAATGGTTTGGTTATTTTCAAAGAGAGTGGATTTTCAATTGTGAAGTTGCCTGTGGCTGAGTTCTTCCCTGGTGCTTCTTTGATTTCAAAGGTAGGTATACTATTAAGTATGGAGCATCTATCAATATCTGCACGTTACGTGTCATGGGGTAAGGGTTGGGGCTAGCTTTTGAAAAAGGGCTTTAGTTAGGGTTAGTCAGGGTTAAACGGAATCTAAGCACACATAAGCCTTTGATAAAAATAGCTGTGGAAAGACAATAGGCCCCGACATGCGCCGAACCATATTTGGGTAATTGATCTACGTCTACAGGAAATACTGATATCTGATTGGCTACAATTTGACCGCAAGTGGCTTGAGCCACTTTATATGCTTAGATTCTCTTTAAGTTAGGGTTTAGTTAGTGTAAGTTAGGGTTAGTTAGGGTAAGTTAGGGTATTTGGCTAAATTTGTTCCTGAGAGATATGACATAAATCTGGTCCGCTAAAGTGCAGTCGTCCCTAAGTATACTACTACTTCTACTTGAAGCATTTATTGCCGAACGTTTGTTAAAGTTAGGTTAATTCTATGCAAACGCAACCCATTGCAAAGAAAGTGTTCCATGGAACTAGCTTCCGATTTTTCCAAAAATATCTAAAACATCTGAAGGTTACTGTACTTGAAATTAGCCAATGCAGAAAGCCTAATTAGAGTTTCAAGGGTTTGACCCACAAGTCTCTCCTCTCTCTCCTCTATAGAAGCCACACAATATCCCAATTGCAACCAATATGCCTGTGAACATGTGGTCAGCTGATGACAGTGCAGCCTCGTTCTCGTTCACAAGTGGCAAAAGATACAACAAGATATCCGGGATCTTTAGAGTGAGGGATGCTGGGTACTACCTCGTTTCAATGAATCTTGTCATGCAATCAAATGCTACAAATAGTACGAACGTGAGCATCGCAATGGTGCATGGGAGTGGAAGAGATAGATTCTCTCTTCAGCTGGGCAACGGGTAAGTTCAAATTGTCTTCATATTGTTGTCATTACGTCTTTCTCTTTATTTGCTATTGTCTGACACGAGCCCAATCGATACCTTTATCTCTTCGAAAATTTTCAAATAAAAAAACATCTTTACGAGCATTAAATATCTGAATTCCGCAAAACATTATAAGACAATTTTATTGTCTACGCATCCGCATCCGAATTAGTTACACAAAATTCACGAGGCATCTGTTTTGATATATCCTTCTTCTTTCATTATATACTCATGTCTTCTCTTGACAACCCCTTTTGCATGCACAACGAGCGCAGTAGCCACCCAGGTTTCCGTGAACTTTTTGTGGTTTGCCATATTTCTATTTGCAGCTTGACCAATCGGCCGCAGAAATCTCATTTCTATAAAAAAAACTTGATTTTTCGATCATCACATTAATTAGCAGAAAGGTCATCGAAATGTTAAGGTACTTTTGCAAAATTTTCAAAGCGACCCTTTAAAAAAGTCGCTCACAATGTCAACGCATAAAGCTGCATTTCCATTGAATGCAAAATATCACGCGCAACAAGTTCTATTGTTAAAGAACAATGGATTTTGCTCTTTGATTGACATCGCCTCAGTATTAACCAATCAAATCGTAAATTGCGTACGTTGTAACGTAAATCTAATATCATTAACAGTAAAACTTCCTTCGGCAATTCTTGTCCTCATACCATATAAAAACAAATTTCTTTGAATTTTCCAGGTCAATATCTGCTGTTTCTTCAACCATCTTGAAATTTCAAGAAGTTGGGAGCACAATTCACATCGCAACAAACGCCTCAACAACACTCGACCAACAACTTACAAGTTTCAACAATTCAACAATATATGAACCATCAGATATCTTTATTCAAGAAGGAAGCAGCTTTTCTGTTGTTCAATTCCCACTGGGATCATCAGTGACCACTTCTGAAGCAGTTTATATAAGTGACAGATCATACTCCACTCCAGTCACTACCGAACTTTCACACTGGTCTGTTCAGTTCCAAGTTGGAACTTCAGAAGCTAAATTCCGAGCTACCAAAGAAGGAATATATTTCATAAGCATGAACATCAAACTGGTCCACTTTATCGGCTGTGCGACGTTTTATTTCAAGTCCAACAAAGGCGACATGGCAACTTCTACAGTCACTTGCACAGAGCATTGCCAGGAGTATATAACATTGAATAATTTCGTACGATTATGGAATGGAGATGGGATCTCCGTTTACATGACCCTAGAGCCAAATTCGCATTTGACAATTGCAACGGGAAGTCGGAGAACAATCACATATATCAGACCGTATGAAAAAGCAGTTGGCTTGAGTGTTCGAGTCAATAACGTGACGAGTGTTCAAGGGCAAATAGATTCGTGGAGATCATTATACAGATATTCTCTTGGGAATAATACACATGGCACTTTTGATGCAAGAGGGAATTTTTCAGCTTTTGAAGGCATGATCATTCCTGCAACTGGTGCTTATCAAGTTGTTGTTAATCTCATTTTGTTGTTTTCAAGTAGCAAGCAAAGGTTAGTTCGCACTTGAATTAATGTTCAACCATTCTGAGTAATAAAATGAAATATAATGCAACCCAAGGAAGATGAATATCAAGAGATGCTTTGGAACAGAGTCCTTATGGGTCCTTACCATTAAAGGCAATCTAAGAATATATAAATGTATCAGTTGTTCGTACGTGCGGCTATAATTATTCAAATGCATACGAAAATATTGATAATAGATAAAATATATAGCCTTGAATATTACGATTAGACGTTTCGGGCATAACCCTTCATCAGCAATGCATTACCGATGAAGGGTTACGCTCAAAACGTCTAATTGTATTATCAATATCTTCGTAAGCATATGATGAAAATAGCCATGCAGAGACAATAGACTTTTTTTATTTTTTTATTTTTTTTTTATATATCATCATAAAATATTAAAATATACAGAGTAACAACAACAGTTAAACTGAAAATAGAAATAAACATGTGCCATTCGTAGCGAGAATGGACGCAAGGTCATCGAGTTCCCACTACGAATGACACTTACAACAATTTAATACAAGGATAATATCTAGTTTAACAAAAAAAGAGTACACTACAAAAATGAGGGTATACCGGGTGCGTCAAAGAACTGCACAGACGTCCGAAACACAAGCCGATAACACCCACACAGCCAGCATACCAACCAGGAATAGAAAACCCAGACTGCCAAAACCGGTCACGCAGCCCCCAGACGAGAACGATACGACCGACTCCGACAAACCAAGCCCCCATCCCAGCCGACAATAACCTGTCAATAGACTTTGACAGGCATCAAGCAATATTTGGGTAACTTATCTATGTAAACAGGAAATACTGATATCTGATTGGCTAGAATTCAACCGCAAGTGGCTCGAGCCACTCCTTTTTGCATAGATTCTCTTTAATATCAGGTTTTATTTTGCTCTTTCCAGCAACCAAACACTCAAAATATAGGTATAACTTCTTAGAACCTATTCCGAACTCAATAGACGCTTGCGCTAAAGATGGCAGACAAGAATTTTTCACCATGATGCTTTGCGTCGCATTGCATTTCGAATTGATTTAATTGGTTGATGTCTTAAATGCCGCAAAGGATCTTGGCAAAAAAATCCTCGACACTATCTTTACGCAATCGTCTATTGCTGTATGGTTCATGAATGATACTTTATCTGAATTACCTTGAATTTTGTTCTGTTTTCAGCATTGGAACGGTCGAAGTCGTAGTTTCAAAAGACGGCATCGTATCACAAGCAAGTGCATTATACACAAAGAGAACATTTGCTACTGGATTCAATTTCACACTTCATATCATGTCAAGTGTAATTATCACAAAATGGACGAAACTTCATTTGATGATCAAATCTGATGCTGACTTGCTGATACAAAAAGGCAGCACTGTTTCAGTGGTATTTTTAGGTAAGCGTTCTATTGTCTCTTTTTTTGTGAAACTTGATACCATGTCATAGGATAAATTCTATTCATTGAACAATTTTAAAACTATTTAAGAACATGAGTATGTGCTTGTCTTGTAGCTAAACGCTAACTTACATCTGAAAATTTACGTCGTCAAAATTGCTCATTGCGTCCCCGAGCTGCGAGAGAATTTATGAAAACGCAAACCTTGGAAAAATGTTTCAATGGTCGATCAAATGCATGTCAAGACATTTTCCTAATCAGCAATATACAGTAATCAAATTTTGATGACTTTTCAAAGAGTTTCACTTTTTTGGGTCAACCAGTCGATTCATCTTTTGACCTGTCCGGCATGATCAATCTATTTAATAAAATCTAACAATCATTTTCAGATTCAATAATCCACGAAGTATGCCCAGATCCAGGCCCAGTCATGGGAGACAGCTTGCGGCCTCCTTTCGTTGCAACTGCAATTGTTGGAGTTAAAAGAGAATGGACTTGTCTTGCTTTTGGGAACAGTAAACCTCACTACAGTTGGTATAAAAATGACAAAGTAGGTTTCACATTTTATTTATCCTCATCCAATAAAAACAAATAAAACAAACTTAGAATCTTAAAATTAAGTTTACTTGTTTTATTTTAGTCAGTATTGTTCTTTATTTTTACGTCAGAACAGCTTAAAAAAGCTTCTACTAGAAAGTCTATATACAATTGAACCACGATAACTTGAGCCATCAATGAGGAAGGCAATTTTCCAGGCATCGAGAATTTTAAGTTCCGATGTTAATGCGCAATTTCATATCTTCTAGCGCATCAATGGAAACAACAAACTGCAACTGAACGGAACACTTGAAGACACTGGCAAATATCATTGTGTTGCGGATGTCGATGGCATCTTAGCTGAATCTAACAATCTTAATATTCAAATTTATGGTAAGTGAAGACTCTTAGTTTATGTTTTGATGCAGCTGACATATGTTGCTTGTTGTTGCTTTTTTTGTTTATTACCTTAGTTGCTTTCTAAGTTTTAATAATCGAGGGTCGACACAACAAATTATCAACAAGCAATAAACTTTGTTTACAACAGGCTACCTCCCTCAGCACAGTTCTGCTGTGTTCTATCTCAAAACAACTAAAGTGATATCTTTGCACTGTTTTGTATTAATAGAATTCAAGGGTTTCATTGTAGAAAAATATCATAAGAATATCACGTCAGCATTTCCTGCCCTCTCGCTCATCACTGAATGAGCTGAACTGATTGACTGACTAAAATAAAAAATTCGCATTTGAAAGAAAATATAAGGCCATCCGACGCAGCAATGAAGAATAACTCTCTTATCTGAGTTCATAGATGGGAGTAACATTATTATGCATAACTATACATTTTTATTGATGACTATGTTAGCGCTGTACCGACCTTGTTGTGAACTTTTCCACGCTAGATGGAAGAAAATAAATTTATCATTGTGTTCTACGCAAAAAACTAGACAGTGACCATGTTCTTCCAACAAACTATATAATTAGAACAATGTTGAAAAGAAGCGCTACCTCATTTTGACCATACTTACTTTTTTCGTCCTTGCAAATTTCCTAGAGACCTATTTTGCAAAAACTATACATTGAATGAAAGCACACGAGTCGGGCTTCCAGAAAATCACTATCTCACTTATGTGAGACCTTTTCTTCCAGAGAAATTTAAATTTTTCCACCGGTAGCCGTTTTTTGATACACCCTTTCGTAACAAAACTTTCCGCAGAATCTGAGCATTTGTTATGACTCGAAATTAACGATTTTCTTTGGATGTTGTTTTTCTTTCCACAAGAAATGCCTTTTGATACTGGTATTAGTAATCATTATCGTTGTTTGCAGATGTGGACGAATGCTATTACAAGAACGATACATGTGATGGAAATGCAACATGTTCAAATACCAAAGGCTCCTTTAGTTGTACTTGCAAGAATGGTTTTACAGGCAATGGACTTGTCTGTCTAGGTATGAAGAGCAACAAGATGTTGCGTAACTATTTATCGATATCTCCATTTATATTCTTTCATGTTATAATAGCAAACACTCTGCTAGAAAGTTGTTGGGAGGAAGAAACAGGGGAAAATCGATACAAAAATGAGGAATAAAACGAAACTCATGATTACTACGTATCACCTTGTAGATGTATCGATGCATCAAATATAAAACAAAACAAATATAGTATAAATAATTGTACTTTGAATAGAGTTTTATTTTGTACGACGTTTCGGGCATAAACCCATTATCAAGACCTTCATTAAATTGATAATGGGTTTATGCCCGAAACGTCGTACGAAATAAAACTCTATTCAAAGTACAATTATTTATACTATATTTGTTTTGTTTTAATGAAATATTGTGCAACACGCATACATCATTGTTTGTATATCAAACATAAAAGCCTTCTAATCATTTGTTGAAATATTGAATCTACAGGTAAGCCCAAAATTATTCATACCCATTCCAGCCAAATTAAGAGTATTTTGAATCGCTTCATTTGCAGACCAATTACCCAAGATATTGTATTTCTTGAAATGTCCCTTTGTAGTGCTTCTTTCAGCCTTTGGTCACATTCTTGTGCAACTTCAGCCACAATAAAAATGGTCCGTAAATACAAAGATTCAAAATAATCCGAATTTTTGCCTGGGTATCAATGAATTTAGGCTTAACTGTAACTATATTGCATCTGTAGCAACATTTCAAAATACAACCTATTGAGAATTAAGACAAACAGCAGTTTCTAAACACAAGGTACATCTTTGCCATTTTGTCTTCGGCGGATCATCGGAAAACCTCTGATTTATCCTGATTGTTATGGCATAGCCACTTTTGGCCTTATCTAACAGAGCATGCAGCATATCTCTTGTGTAGTTTGTCTATTCATATGCATCCCTTTCTTTGCGTTTTAGACAAAGATGAATGTGCGCTTGGAACTCATAACTGTGCCAAATCATCAGAATGCCTAAATAACCCAGGATCATTCACATGCCGTTGTCCAAAGGGTTTTTATGGTGATGGTGTAACATTCTGTAACGGTATGTGTTACGTTTCATTTTGCTAATGATCACAAATGTATTTGTTGCTGTTCTGGGTTATCAAACGATGCCAAAATTTTAGATTCGTCTGATCTTCGACTAAACTACAAAATTCTTTTAGTCGACTCACTACTTTTAAGATTGTCTTCACTTTTAAAGAAGTCGTTACTTTTCTTGTATAAACACAGCTAATAACAATTTATTTCTCTCTAACTACAGACGTAGATGAATGCATTTTCATACACGATTGTGATCACCGTGCAACTTGCTCCAATTTACATGGAGCATATAATTGTACATGCAATACTGGTTGGGCTGGTACAGGCTGGAATTGTTCAGGTATTTTTATGTTTACAGTACGTTGTTTCGCTCTTCTGCGAAGAATTAGAGGACACATTACTTTACTTCGTTCAAACAATCAATCTTATTTCTTTGTCTTTAACAAACATTACAAAACCGAAAAGAATTTCCTGTGATTTAACAAGGAAGGGCAGCAAGGTTGAACCCTTTTCCCTTCCCTTCAATTTCTAACCTTGAGAAATTCCTGTATTTCTTGCAAACGAAGGCCCTTTCGACTTTAAGTTTCATTTCATTTTAAAATATTTATACAGTGTATCTTCTCATTCGAGTGTATCGTTACTTTGCATTTCATTTCACTGCAAATAAGGTCATGATAGACTTTTCTTTGTTACAAGAACAACACTTTGTCGCACTCCTGAGATAGAATGTAGCGATTTTTCATTCTCCTAGATGTTGACGAATGTGTTCTTCGCACACACAACTGTGATATAAATGCATATTGCAATAACACAAATGGATCATATGCCTGCACATGCAATAAAGGATTTGTGGGAGATGGCATCTCAGGAAACTGTACAGGTATGTTCCAATTTTGAAACAAATTTAAGATATTCAAGTCAATAGACATTCAGTCCAATAACCTTTCTGATTTCAATTTCTATAGTAAAAATTTCAGGAGAAAATTCAAGGAAATTTTTGCCAAGTCGAATGGTTTTTTTCGTATTCGACCATCATAATATTCAAAACCTCGTTACGTTTTTGAAACCTGCGAACAGTCCACTTGAAAGAATGAAATATTTTGAAAGATAATTTGGTAACCAAAAGCAACTCTCATTATCACGAGGGCTGAATTATTAGCTATACTATCTCTTCAAGCATTCGACTCAAACAAACGACCTCTCTACCCTTTAGCTTCTGATCCCGTGATTTTGCATTATGGCATTTGTCCTCTGATCTCTGGCCTTTAACCTCAAAATTTCTTAAAAGGCCAAGCAAAATTGTTTTCATTGGCAATACTAGAAGATTATCATTGTTCTACATCTGGAATCTAAAAGTTAAATTAGATGAATGAAAAAAACAATTATTTTTTCAGATGTTAACGAATGCCTTTTTCTTCCAACTGCAACGCCATACCCAACGATAAATGGGACATTGTTACATCCGTTGTATTGCAGCAAAAATGGTGAATGTGTTAATTCTGCTGGATTTTATGGTTGCCGATGTAAATCTGGATTCACAGGAAATGGCACTCATTGCTACGGTTAGAAACTTCTTCTTTAAAATTTCCTGAGATTGAATACCCTGGATCAGAGTATTTTTTAGTAAATTTTTCTTATATTTTTCAAAAAATATACTAAAAAATACTATATTTTTTTTCAAAAAATTTACTAAAAAATACTCTGATTCAGGGTATAGATTGAAATACTCCACAAGACGTTAGTGATTTTTAAACGTTGGTAAATATTCAACTTGGGTAATTTCGCAATTTGGATGATTACCGAGTTTTTTTATCCCCTAGAAAACATACATAAATTTTCAAAAACTTTCGTAAACGTTTGTATGTGTTTGTTTACTAACTTTGTAAATGAGGTAACTCTCAGATCTTTTGTTTAATTTTGCGGACATTAATAGATTATAGTAAACACTGGTTAACTTTCGTTGAAGATGGTCAACTTTGACAAAGAGTTTGTAGACTTTAGTAACCATTTGCAACAAAAAAGTTCGTAGTTCGTATCCACTGGCCAACATGTCAAATTACTCTGCTCTCCCGAAAGAATATCCTTGAAAACCAAGAAAATCAATAAAGAAATTTTACTAAAGTAAAGCTACCCCAAATGTTAGGTAAGACTACAAAACAGGCTGGCCACCATTAACCAGTTGAAAAATCGTATCAAGTAGCATTCAAAACAAACTACTATATGTTGGTAAAGGATTATCAAACTGCCAGCTTTTTGGCACACCCTGTAGATTAGTAGGCCTAAATTATCTGTTAGTAGGCGCAGGGCTGGAAAAAGTGCTCGACCGCGCGACCGCCGGTCGGAGGCATATTTTGAAATCTGACATTACAATGGAGGCACTTTTTTACTTCGCTGAAAGGATATTTTCCAGTCTTCATTATTTCAATAGAATGTATCATGTAAGATCTATTTAAAGGAAAAAGAGCCTCATATAACAACATCATATTGACTTTCCAAATTTAGGAGACCATCATATCTACAGATCTTCTTTTCGTTTTAAGTGTGACAGACAAGAACTCATTGACGTTTGAAACAATTTGAAAAAAAGACCTTTTCTTAAGATGTGAACGTAGTTTTCATAAGNTATCATGTAAGATCTATTTAAAGGAAAAAGAGCCTCATATAACAACATCATATTGACTTTCCAAATTTAGGAGACCATCATATCTACAGATCTTCTTTTCGTTTTAAGTGTGACAGACAAGAACTCATTGACGTTTGAAACAATTTGAAAAAAAGACCTTTTCTTAAGATGTGAACGTAGTTTTCATAAGAAACTCTTAACTTGAGTACTGGAAGAAAATGATTGAAACAGATCTTTTTTGCATTTTTAATCATGAACAAAGTTTAACCGTTTGAAAAAGTCCGCAAAACTGAGTTCTAAAATCGAAAAAATTATCCTTCGTTCAGTTAGCCAGTCACAGCTACGAAAGCCCTATTTTAAGCCATAGCTTATAACAAACTATTGCAAAACTTGTCAAGAGTCTTAATCTTACAATTTCACTTCAATTTTCTATTCATGTATCATCATTTGACGTATTCAACCATGTTGAAGAATTTGAATAGATTAAAAGGGTAGACTACCAACAATTCTATGTAGCTTGATAGTATGCATCAAAACAAGGTAGGTCACTGCCACTTTAAAGCAATTGCTAGGATAATCAAAGTTAATAAATCAATTTGATTAATAACTTAGAAAGTAAATCGATTATTTAATTATGGACATGTTTAAATGTAGTTTAAAGTTTACCTGACTGAAATCGGCCACTCCGTTCTGAAATTGTGAGGGATTTTCTCGAGAAAATCACGAGCAAATTTCCCTAATATTTCTGCCTTACAGCGATGACTTGTGCATGCTTTAGCACGTGACGAAAGTGCCATCCCAGCATACATTCATTCCGGGCGATTTCATCCTCGCAAGAGGATAACGCGTGCTAAAACGTGTTGAAGTCATTGCTGTAAGGCAGAAATATTTAGAGTATTTTGTCGTGATTTTAGGCCTGTTTTGAAGGTTTCTTGAGGGGGCTTTCTCGAGAAAATCCCCCACAATTTCAGAACAGAGTGGCCAAATGCAGTCAGGTAAATTTTAAAAATTGATTTGAACATGTTAACTATTAAATAATATACTTGCTAATATTATTGCATTGGTATCCAGGGAGCAGTGGCCTTTCAAACGGGGATTATTTTTATTGACTCACTCGGTAGTATCGTAATTTTTCATTTTAAATAGCTACTGTCATTATTGCAATTGGCTCACAAAAAATGGTTTAAACAACTCTTGGAAGGCATTTTTCAATGTATTTTTCCGGTCAGAGGCACTAAAAAATCTTTTCCAGCCCTGACAATGCCTGTCAGCATGTGACTGAAACTTAGTTTTTCTTTAGACTATGTAAAAATATCTATGTATTATTTATTTATTTATTTATTTGTTTGTTGATTTATTTGTTGATTTAGATTAGTTCACNGATGACTTGTGCATGCTTTAGCACGTGACGAAAGTGCCATCCCAGCATACATTCATTCCGGGCGATTTCATCCTCGCAAGAGGATAACGCGTGCTAAAACGTGTTGAAGTCATTGCTGTAAGGCAGAAATATTTAGAGTATTTTGTCGTGATTTTAGGCCTGTTTTGAAGGTTTCTTGAGGGGGCTTTCTCGAGAAAATCCCCCACAATTTCAGAACAGAGTGGTCAAATGCAGTCAAGTAAATTTTAAAAATTGATTTGAACATGTTAACTATTAAATAATATACTTGCTAATATTATTGCCTTGATATCCAGGGAGCAGTGGCCTTTCAAACAGGGATTATTTTTATTGACTCACCCGGTAGTATCGTCATTTTAAATTTTAAATAGCTACTGTCATTATCGCAATTGGCTCACAAAAAATGGTTAAAACAACTCTTGAAGGCATTTTTTCAATGTATTTTTCCGGTCGGAGGCACTAAAAATCTTTTCCAGCCCTGAGTAGGCGTAAATTAGCTGTAATTTAGCTATTCTTTCTTTTTGATATAGTAGCCTAAGTAAAATAAATTAATGATGATGATGATGATGATGATTATTTTGTTGTTCAGTGGATTTACAAAATATAACAAGCTCTTCACTTTATCAGATATAAATGAATGTGATCTTGGAACAAAAGCAGTCAAATGTGATTCACAAACAGCAGATTGCATCAACACTGCTGGTTCATATCAATGCAAATGCAGAGTAGGATACACAGGCGATGGTATTCAGTGCAAAGGTTAGAACTGCTTCTCTTTACGATTGACTTTAAACGCCTATTCAAGAGTCTCGGTACCACCATATTGTGTAGCAGATAATTGAATTGATTTCAAAAGTGCCAAACTTTTTCTGCAAGCTGACCCTGATTCCAGAGTTCGAAAAACATCTTGGCTCCAAACACAATTTTGCCGATGCAGACCGTTCTCATTAGCGACAGTAAATGAATCATTTTCGCTTACAGGAATATCAATATTGCTTTCAGAGTTCCAACCTTCGCTTTCTGTAGAAAAATAAATTTTGATATGTACCAGGCCTTCTATTATTCTGGAGATATTCCGTTATCACAAAATTCATACGTAAAGTTGCCATATTCAATCTAGCTCAACAAATAGCGTAGATTTATGTTCAGGCTTCCTGTCTAGTCTTTCCAATTATGAAAGCATTTTCGTTTTAATCCATTAGAACAGAGCCCCAAATTATCGACAAATCGCAATCAGAGAAGAACTCCAAAGTTTCAGAAGTAATTCTTCCAGCATTCTTTGGGTGTGTTTGATTGGTACCAATTCTGAAAACGGTAGACTTGGTAGACTCGGAATTTGTGTTTGATTGGCTCCGAAATTCTCAAAACGGTCGGTCTGGTAGGTTTGGAAGGCCTTCTGCTCCAAGAGACAAAAGGTTTGGCAAACTTCGGAGAGAAGAGTTCGAATCAAACACAGTATTCGGCTTATCGAATCGAAGTCATCAGTCTGTATGGTACTTTTGTTCGATCGGCCGAATACTGTGTTCGAACTCTCCGAAGCCTGCTGTTTAAATGATTTTCGTGTTTGATTGGGAAATATATTTCCGTTTCTGCGAAGTCTACTGTTTTCAGAATCTGGTAGGTTTGGAATTACCAATCAAACACGCCCTTTATGTCATTCTCATCGTATGCTCTATTTCAATATTCAAACAATACCATTTTGTAATTTCAGATCTCGACGAATGTGTCACAAAGACTTATACATGTGACAAGCTTGCTAACTGTACTAATCAGTATGGTACATACAAATGCAGCTGTCCCAAAGGATACATAGGTGATGGCACAACCTGCGCAGGTAAGCATCTTCTCTAATCATTTCTTATGTTGTAAAACATGCCTAAGTTTTCTGAGTCTTTCGTTTCTCGCTCAAACATCAAAGGCCATCAAACCTTACAATCTACATTCAGACAATTAATTAATTAATCAATCAATCAATCGATGAACAGGCGAAACAAAGTCTTCCAACAAAGGCAGATTTCCTAACAATACGATCTCCATGCTTTCATTGGACTTGCAAGAACAAGGCGGGCTGCAATAGCAAAACAAAGGAACTTCTCCGGTGGATTAGTCTAGTTGTAAATGTAATGAACTCGAGCTGAATGTGAAACCGGGCGGCACTAGAAAGTACATCTTTTAAAAATTTAGGAATAAACTGTGAAAGAATTCTGCGAGCCTTTGGCAATCCAGTCTTCTGCCTTCTGTCTTGGCAAATTCAAATTGAAATGACTGGCTTCTCAACTCGGCAAAGAAAGATCTTTGCAGTGATATCAAAAAGTATTTGGGTCTACTCTTGACAGAAATCTATATCTTATCATTAAGACCCCTTTTCGTTTCCCGTATGAGTCGGTTAGGTAGGCAATAGGCATCCAGATTCCAGCTTGTATGTTGCGGCTTCTTTTATTTACATTTGCATTTTGACATATTGGCTGTAGACAAGTCTTTAGCCACTACTTTTTACTGGCGCGTAAATGGAAAGCAACAGATAGGGCCTACTGGGGTAAAATTGGTAAGCTTGAGGTAGAAGTTTCGAGGCACAAATGTGGAAAAATTTCGTAAAAATTTGATTCACAGGTCTTCTATAGCTACCACAGCTACAGGAATTGACAGGTTTCGTCGACGTATTTAACATTTCACGATTTATTATTTTCCAGCAGTCAACATTACCCATTTAACCCCAGCCTAACTCATTTACCCTTGCAGACCGTACTGTTGTTATAAACTCTGACCTGGTTAGCCTTATCTATATATTTGAGATACTTTTGCTCATAAGCGTACGGGGAGATAAAATCTGGGGGGGGCTGCCCGACAAAAAGTCCATTGTTTACCGAATTGTTTGCCCGACTTAGGGTGGATTGTTGCCCGAAAAAGGCTGATTTTGGTATATTTTTCCAACGTTGGGGGGCTGCCGCCCTCCCAGCCCCCTGGCTCCTACGCCTATGCTTTTGCTCAAACCTTTCTCGTACTTTGCAGAGGCATCTACAATCGGCAAATCGACGGATCCGTGCGTCGCAGACAAGACTTCATTGACATGCATCTGCAAGAATTCGAAAACACGCGATGAAAACATTCTTTGCAATGGACTGTTCGTAGCAATAATCATTTTGTCGGTTGTTGCGATCATTGTTATTATGTTTGTCGTCAAATATATCAAGTCAAGAAAAAATATAAAAATTGGACCAGTCAAAACTGCCAGAGACAAATACATCGAAATGGAAGATGAATCTGAAGTTTGATTTTAAAGTTGGGCTAGTCAGCACTTTAGCGGACCAGCTTTCAATATCGGCACGTTATGTGTCATGGGGTAAGGGTTGGGTCAGGTTACCGAAAACGGGGTTTTTAGGGTAAGTTTGGGTAAATTCGAGTTAGTTAGGGTTTATTTAGGGTTCGTAGAGTATTTGGGCAAAGATATGACATAAAGCTGGTCCGCTGAAGTGCAGTCGTCCCTAAAGTTGTATATAAGTTATTTAATTATTGTATGTACTGAGAGAGTTTTCTGAATATTCTGTGTACCCCAAGTAGAGAGTGTTCAATAACACTTCAAGCGGGTTTTTTCAACGATACACATAAAGTTTGCGTTTCATAACTCACGAGCCTTACTTGGCAGACTCAAGTCATACTTAGGACACGGTAATAAAAATATGCTTCAAATGCGACTTCTGTCATAATCTAACTGTTCCTCGAGGCAGCCAGCCGAGCAAATTTTTTCGTTCACCAGTCAGAGAAAATTGGTTGATCAAGTTACTTTGGTAGATTTTATATGTCTCTTAGATTATTGCCGAAAACTTCAAGTATTGAACAGCTGCAAACTAGAGGTACGGGGGGGGGGGGGTTAATTAACCCTGACATTGTCTAGATACTCCGTTTTGGCAACATTACCATTGAGTATTAGTTCCTAAACTTATATTAGCTTTCCGTAAAACTAAAGTTGTACATAGTGTATCACTCGGTATAACATAAGACTGTAACACATGCAATTTGAAAATGTTTCTTTTCCTTGCCTGACTCTTCATAAATACACCTTATCTCTTGGTGCGACCATAAGAACATTTTTCATAGATGTTTTACTTAGGCCATCCGCCATTACTATCAAAATAACTGCGTCAAAGTCGCAAATTTAGTCCGATTTTTGTTTATGTATGATTATCAGTCGTAGTTAAAGCGTCAATAAGCGTTTCCGTTTGATCTGGTCTTGTGTTAAGGTTACTGTAACCCTTCAGACAGCGATTAAGAAACTCTACTTTTCACGGCCGTTCCTTAAACTATACCAAACAAACATCTATGTTATTCGAAGCAGAATAAAACGTAGAATACCATAAAAATATAACCAGTTGATTAAATAAAAACGCAAATGATTTATTCCAGATTTTAGGCGAAATTGACCACCCTTGCGGAAAAATCTTGGTGTACCTCATCGGGCATTGTTCGACCAAGACTATCTATTTACCTAAGACTTAAGGTCCTGAACTGCAAAAGGGTGTCACAAATTTTTGATAAAACGTACTGTCTAGAAATAATGCAATTTTAAATTAATGTTAATGTCTGAAATGTCTTTTTTAACTTTTAAACCCTTATAAAAGTCGGACCAGTGGATCTATCATAAATCGCTGACACCCTTTGGTAGTTATATGCTTTGTGACCCTGTATGCCAAGTGTCAAGCGATTTGATTGGCCCGTTAGGTACACCAAGATTTTTTAGTACCCACCAGTACCCCGGAATCTTGTTTCGAGAAATCAAGCTTTTATCAAATTGAAGCAGAACGTGCGGGAAAAACGATTATGCTTGANTTGGCAACATTACCATTGAGTATTAGTTCCTAAACTTATATTAGCTTTCCGTAAAACTAAAGTTGTACATAGTGTATCACTCGGTATAACATAAGACTGTAACACATGCAATTTGAAAATGTTTCTTTTCCTTGCCTGACTCTTCATAAATACACCTTATCTCTTGGTGCGACCATAAGAACATTTTTCATAGATGTTTTACTTAGGCCATCCGCCATTACTATCAAAATAACTGCGTCAAAGTCGCAAATTTAGTCCGATTTTTGTTTATGTATGATTATCAGTCGTAGTTAAAGCGTCAATAAGCGTTTCCGTTTGATCTGGTCTTGTGTTAAGGCAGAAACAGACGGAGCTGCGATAAGTACTTGTGTATATATAAATATATATTCCACCTTCTCAAGGCCTTATTTAAAAAATCTGAATCAAAACATGCACAATCTTGCGACATTTCCACATAGAGAACAAATGAAAACACACTCCATTCATTGGTTATCCAGTATAATTCAAGAAATGCATTAAACTTTTACACACAGTTATGATGTTTTTAGTACCTAGTGACAACAGTTGTTTCTTCAATACTTTCGTTGCAGTATTAACCACTACAATCGTTCAAATATAGTCTATATTCGTTATGGGGAATATTCCCTGCAATGCCAAGTTAACTGCATTCCCGTGACTACATTACTTTCCAAGTTCACAATTATGACCCAAGTTCACAATAGATTCCATTTACTTTTTACGTGTCTTTAAAGCTCAAACTACTACAATCATGAATGCTAAATACAGTATAAGATACTGCTTATGGCATTATTACTACATAGTCGATAAAACTTACGGGCTATCCGTTTCAGCAACTTAATGCTTAGCCTGAGACATTTCAGAGCATTATTGACTACATTCAACTGGCTTATCGTTCTTTCTACCCAATCCAAGGATTTCTTGCAAAATCTGGTCATGCTTTGGAATATAGAATATTCAAATAACAAGATTGATAAAGACATGAAAGTAAGTCAGGGCTATGCTACCTTTGTTGGTATATAACTTTGTAGTCCTACGTTTGATTAAAGAATTTTTGCAGCAATTAAGTTCTTATTTTGAAATGAATAAACTGTTTTACAATAACAAAGCGTCCAATTTCCAGAAAGGTTTTCAACAACTACTGTTTTTCTTGCCCAAGGAAGATATTAGTGTTGGTGATTTCACAGTGAAACATATTCTATACGTATCTGCCACTGAAAATGCTACCAGGTTGAGAAACAAGTTGTACAGGACCAGGAATGGCATTAGTTATGATGAAAAAATCAATCTTCTTTAAAGGCAAAGTAACTAAAATCCACCTAAAACTTAAGACAGAGAGAAAATTACAACCTAAAGGATTTTTCACCTATATACCTTAGATAAGTTATGTTAATGTCAAGTCCATGAGTGCAAATGCAGTTTAGTTGCCTTCATCAAAATCCCCATCGATTTTTTCATCAGCATCCATGTGATCCCTGGAGTTGTGGCGGACTTCATCTTCATCGTAGTCGTTCTTGTTTGGACTGTGTGATCTGGAATGGGATCGTGATTTCCCTTCTGAGTGACTCCTACTTCTGTGAATTGAATTAAGATCCGGATTCGAAATACATTTTTGATCTCTAATCTACTATGAATCTCAATGAAAAACTGGACAGGGCAAAAATTCCCAGAAAACTTCATCTAGCTGCAATTCCAAACACAAGTCTGCAGCCTGGGTCAAACTCTTACTCAAAACACATTATTCCTTTGCTATACAGTGAAATATCTCAACTGGGGGCTGTGGGGGCATGGATCTCTCTATTGATTCAACTTAAAAGGGTTCCTTACTAGCCAGCAAAGGCCTACAGTTCACGAAGCCATGTACTGTCTCATCTCAAAATATATATTTTTCTCTGCTCTACTGTTAATTATTTCAACAAAGGGCTAGGGAGGGCCAAAAAGCTTCATAACATTAAAAGCTATCACTACTGCTCACACAATGTTTCCTAGAACTGGCCTGCATACAGAAAATCTACTGTAAACTTCTGATACATTATCAAAATACAGTAAATCCCCGCATATAAGAACCTACAAAAATAAGAACCTACAGGCTGTTTTTCCTAAATTATGCACCTCCTAATTAAGAACCTGTTTCAGCTTGATGGAAGAAATGTGTTCTTATTACAAGGAATAAAGTGGATTTTTATTGTCCTTATTATGTTCATTTTTTCCCCAGTTGGCTGTTAAAATCTGAACCTCCTCCCCTGCTATTTGTAAGCTTAGAATCAATTATTAGGTCCTTAGTAATATTGCCAAAACAAATGAAAGGGTTGAAAATCTCTTGGTGATGACTCCTAAAAGGTTTACACAAGGGACCCTTTGAATAAGAACCTTTATAGGCTGAAATTAATCCAAGTACCTTTAAAATAAGAACCTAGTTCAGTCTGGCTTTCAAAAAAGTAGGTTCTTATATGCGGGGATTTACTGTACAACATCAAGGAAACTAGTATACTAGCTATAAAAAGCATAACACTTGAAATTTTCTCTTTTGACTATGACAGATGAGAGAGGTGAGCACTATTAGCCTCTTAACCCTTTCGCGCCGGCCAACACGTTTTGGTGTTTTCACTTGTATCCCTGTGCGACCGGCCGACACGTTTTGGTGTTTTCCGGGTATGTTCTAAATTAGGCCATTTTTCCCATATATGGCTGATTAAAACAAAGGGGGGATTGTTATAAAACAAAAGAGGAAGAATAACTCTATATGATTGGCTAAAGTTTGATAGACGTTGTCATATGAAATTCTTTAGTAAAAGTGGTTTCAATTTTGGCTTGACATGAAGCGGTTGTTTTGTAAACAAAATGGCGTTGTGAGCAAAGTTATCCTCGAAGCTGAAGGGCTAGAGGCTTAAATTCATGGCGATTTATCGAAGAAGGGGAATAACAAGGCATTGAACAACATGATCAACACTTTGTTGTGTCGTCTGATTAAAGAAAAGCAATTTTGTTAGGTTTCTCTTCGACCAGGAATGAGGTGAAACGGGACGGTCGAAGGAAGCCAGCGGCTTAGGCCCAGTCAACTGCGTCAAACCAAGTTGGAGAGGAAGACATAAAAGGCTCAGAATGCTACTTGATTTATACTTCATCATGTTTGTCTGTGTTGTCTGGAAACTATTCTTAACTTTATAAATGGTGAAGATCATCAGCGGGAGAAAGTTTTACCTTGATCGGAATGAAAATATTTCATTTGCAAGGAAGGAGACTCGAGCCTCGCGGGAAGGCAAAGCCGCAAAGGAATTAGGCCATCTCTGCTTCTCCATGTGGTCTGCAAGCGGATGCGAGAACAGCAAACAATATTTGTATCCAGCGAGTGAAAACAACATTTGTTCGACTTGCTTATGAATATGGAATACCGGAGATAAATAGAAGAACATTATATTCAAGATAAATTAACTTTCTCTCTCAAACAATCCTCGTAATAACTACGCAAAATAAATTTTCGTAAGTGGCTCAATGTTTGTACGAAAAAGCATGGTAAAAAATTCTATAATAATCAACAAAAATTATATTTAAAATCTTTTGCCTTTTAGCAAACTTTTTTGTATAGAATGTCTTTTGATACAAGCAGTTTCTTCCGTTGAAAATTCAGTTTTAAATTGTGTCCTTCTTGCGCGATGACTAGGCCCAGGAGTGTCGGTTGGAGAGGGTCTGTTGTCAATGGACAGCCGGCGCGAAAGAGTTAAATACACCCCCAAACTAGCTTTAAACTGGGTTAAAAACCAATTTGCTCAAGCAAAGTTCATTCTAGATTTATCCTGTGTATGCATCTAAAACGGTAGTATACCCAAGCCTGTAAATCAAATAAATATAAGCATTTATCACCTTAGTTTATTTTTTTGGTCTCATATTTAAAAAAAATTTGTAAAAAGGTCACCAGCGTATGCGCAGAACACCTAAATTTATTGAAACAAACCTGAAAGCGCCAATTTACCCAAACAAATATTAGTTATACACACCTTCTTCTGGTACGTTCCTTTGATTCTGATCTGGACCTTTTCCTAAAATTTAAGAATTCACCATTGGTCAACAACTATATATATCAAATATAATTCATATGGGAAGTACAAAACTATAACAAAATTCTGCAAGGACACCTCATACATGTGGTATCATACAGAGGCAGGGCTAGGGGGAGGGTTTGAGAGGGCATCATGTACTCCTCATTTTCTGATAGTTGGCTTTGGTTGTTGATCAAAAGTGCCATAAAAATTACTTGCTATACCTTTTGGCTACTTGATTTGAAAAATTTACGAACTATCCTCCCCACTATTTCAAACCTGGTGCCACCATAGGCATCATAAGTTTTCTATGTGGCACCAGTGTATCATTATTGCTATACAGGCCTCAATAAAACCATTTTGTGTCTGGAAACATTCAAGGAAATATGATTAGCAATTTGGCAATGACTTGTAAATGGAAGAGGAAAAATTAAAATGAACTGATAATTGAAAGAAACACAATTATGCAAATGACTTATACAGGGCTTTCAGGGGGGGAGCGCGGCCAAGATTTCGTTTGGGAGCGATTAATCGTGCACCCAGTGATAAAATATTTCCCTTGTAGAGAGCGATGTCCGATTTGGGAATTCACACTGGAAAACTTTGCAGGCAATTTAATTTTTTGATTAAAATGTACCGTATACCCCCCTGAAGGATGATTTTAATGGTTGGACACAGTTGAGTTACTTCATTGGCTCATCTAACTGAAGTTTAATCAGCCTTGCTTTTAGCCTATTTCTGAGTGCCATTTTGTTTTAAATGTCAGACTGCTCAAGCAGGTTTTGTTAAAGTTTTGTTACTATCTTGATTTCTTCTATCTTATGAAAGTTACTTCTTTTAATTCAATTTACTCGAAACTGAATGTGAAAAATATACATTTCAGAGTGATAACTAGATGTTCAAGGACGCTTAGGGGCAGGGGGCTACCAAGAAGTACTTGAGAGATATGACACACACATTTGTTACCATTTGATGTTTGTTTTGCGCGCCTCCACACTGCTCACGCGAGTTTTTGGTTGTGCGCCTTAATTTCTGAATGTGAAAGGCCTGCTTCTAACAATAAGAGATCATAGTACCTGTCACGGGATCTGGATCTTGACGCAGACGGTCTTCTTCTATCATCTCTTTGCTGTTTTGATCTAGATCTTGAGCGAGACCTTGAAAATAAATTGGGGAAAATTAATGACCACTGAGCACACCAAATTTGCATAACTTGGTGCAAAACCTCCCAATTAGGTATTTTAAAAAGTCAGCAATATATATCAGTCATTTTCTTTATAGTTGATAAAAACATCTGGTTTATTAATTTGGCACTCCTTTTCATCCAGATCATTAAAACCTGAGTAATTTAATGAATCATTTTACGTTAGAGAGACTATATCAGTCAGGCCTTAATTTGACCAATTGAAGTCTAATTCAGTAAATATTCTTTCTTGCAGAAAACATAACACTAAAATACTGATAAAAGTATACAATGGTAAGCTAAAAGAATAATTAATGTTTACCTCTTTGGAGATCTACTGCCTGATCTTCTCTTTTCCCGAGATCTGAAAGAAAACAGAGAAAGTTGGCTTAGACAATAACAAAACTGAGGAATCAGATCTGATTTCAATAAGATGCACAAATGAAACTGTCACAACCTTTACTTATCAAAGAACAAGATTACCTTTACATTATTACATATTTTAGGGAAACTTGTTCAACTTGAGATATACAACTAGCTTCTAACACCAAATATTTTCACAAAACATTCTATTCTGGCATGAACTTTTGAATGAACAATTTGTTTAGGACAGACTTTAGAAAAAGTGCCCTGTTTTGACAGTATACACCCACAGGACACCTAATGATTTTTGTGAAATAAAACAACACACAATAATTTCAAACGTTTTATGAAACAAGGATCATGAATTTCAATATCTAGCACCTAACTGAATTAGCTCAGTCATCGTTTTCCCCAAAAGAATACTTACCAATATTTTGATGACATTTGGAAGTCACATCAAATGCTGTGTGAGAATAATAAATTGCACACAGAAGATTCTATTGTGCTAACCTTTTTCATTTGTATAACATGCAGCCAGCAGATGTGCGTAGTGCATTGCTGAAAATGCTGAGAAATCAACCACAAGGGAATGTGACCGTGCGGTCACATAAGGAAGAAATCCAAATCAGCAAAAATATGTGATTGATTGGCTGCTGTAGGTGACAGTTGTAGATTGCGGACGGATGATTCCGAAGTAGCCCTTGTCTAGTAGAGGCGTAGTCGAAATGATGGGTCATTTGTAGATACTTTACGACGAAATTGTATGATTGATGTTTTGGAGGTAAGATGTAGTAAGATGGAAGATTGATGAAGTTTTCGATCCCTGCAGGATGCCATTGAAATCAATTAACAAAATTTGAATAAATAGTTCACACAAAAATAGGTACCTTGAAATTGCAAACAACACATATAGATCCAACACGTAAAGTATGCTGATTAATAGTGATTGACAAAATACTTTGTATGAATAAATACTAAACGAGTTTGAATAGATGATCGCGCTGAAGATGATATCAGAGAATTGAAGGTGAAATGAAGGTGTTGTAGCGCAGTGGCGTATTCCTCTGACTCTGCAGCCAGAAATGTCATGGGGACAAGGGTCAAGCCCCGCCACTTGAGCCTCATGACAAGGGGTCATGGACTCAATAGGTCTTCTCTACTTCTGCAATCCCTGTGTTTGGAGCTAAAAACCGCAACTTCACCTTCAATTCACCTTCAATTTTTTTACCATGATCCTTTGCACTCCATGACAAATCAACCAATTGCATCAATCATAATTCTTACAGACGCAAAGGATGATGGCAAAAAATTCCATGAAGCCATCTATAGCACCCAGACTGCATTTTATTTTGCGCGCGCGGAAGATCTTCCGCACCACGCAATTTGAAGTATAACAAAGGAAGAACAATAGAGTCATTGTTTTTAAAACAATAGCGAGGCGCGCATCTTCCGTGCGCACTTTGCAAACTTTGCAGTCTGGTATAGCGCAATCGTTTATCAAACATATTCTTACACAGCCATTGTACCTAGTAGAAATCTGCCTTTTGACCAGTTTGATAGTATAACTATTTTATATATATACACAATAGATATTTGCGAGCTTTTTACACCTATCAACAATTTACACAAACAAGCAAAGTTCTGTCTTGCAAAAAGCTTAAAGGCTACTAATTTTCGTGATTCGTCCATATTTCATTTTAACAATTTGTTTTGCATTTTTTTTGTTCCTTTGCAAGGATGACATCTCAATTCTAACAAACAGTTACACAGGAGACTGAGAGGGCATAAATGACTGGCTGGCTGAGTATTTTCTCAGGTCAGTCCATTTTATTTTACTATTTTGGAAACACAAATTTACTGATAAGAAGGGCTTGATACAAACACTTAAAGACTTCTACATTAACACTTAAAGAGCTACTTTCACTTTTATTTTATGAACCTACTTCCAGAAAATTATAGGGATAACGAACCTTGATTTTGAACGACCACGTCTTCCTCTTTCGCTACCACCTCGTTCGCTCCCCCTTTCGCTACCTCTTTCGCCTTTTCGTGTGCATTGCCTTGATGTATGGCCGGTTCTCCCACACTCGTAACACGTCATATCTCTTCCTCCTCCTGCTGGTCGGGATGATGATGATCTTCCTCCACCTCTTGTTGTTCCTCTCGCCATTTCAACTCTCACTCGAGAGCCACAGACTCTTCTGCCATCCATATCTCGCACTGCATCTTCGGCATCTCGTGCGTCGTCAAATATGATGAATCCGAAGCCTGGTGGATTTCGCGCGACCCAAACATCTCTCAAAGGGCCGAAGTATTCGAACTCTCTTTCAACTTCACGTCTTGATGCATCTGGAGGCAAACCTCCAACATATATTCTACTACTCATACTTGACTGTTTTTATGATAAGTTTGGCTTACTTCGTGTTAAATTTGTGTATTTTATTCGCTTCGCAAATTCCTTCCTTGGTGCTTCTTCTTCAGCTCTTTGAAAAGAAAGTGTGAAAGCGAAATGCTGCATTACCCAGAGTTCATTGCTACAGTGTGCTTGTTCCCAGACCTCTTTCTTTTTGCGCAGGCGAAAGTTCACTAAGGGCCTGTTCATATGGAGAAACTTTCCCCGGCATTTCCCCGGTGAAGCGGGATTCCCGGCAAGCCGAGATCCCGCCTCATATAGCTTAACTACATAAAAAAGCTCGAGCGTTCACATGAGAAAACATTTCCCCGGCTAGCCGAGATCTCGCTTGAGCACTACCGGGATCCCGCCTAGCCGAGGAAATATTTTCCCATATGAACAGGTTTTCCCGGCAAAGCGGGGTAGACTCTTTTGTTTATCGTTAATCCTTTGGCGCCAGAGACAAAGCACTATTTTTTAGTTTCCCCGGCTAGCCGGGGAAACTTTTCTCATATGAAAGGTCAATGATCATTTCCCCGGCTAGGCGGGATTCCCGCTTCACCGGGGAAATGCCGGGGAAACTTTCTCCATATGAACAGGCCCTAAGTCTGCGATACTAACAGTGCAATTTCGGCTCTACGTCCCGGGGGGGGGGGGTACATAACATGTTGAGAGTACGGGTATGTGCCGCCCATATGGGTGGGCTTTGGGGCCTGAAATTCTCTAAACAAGGGTCATTTTTCTGCAGATTTTCCTTAGAAATGGGTTGGTTTGGCTGAAATCGGCAGAAAATCTTTGATAATGGGTCGTTTTCCGCAAAAAATTTATCATAAAAGTGGGTACGAAGGCGAATTTTGGCAATTAAAAAGGGTAGCTTTCTGAAAACAGGGCGGCAGACCC
>REGM01000074.1:1032798-1048926 GCA_004194415.1 Aurelia aurita | reverse complement strand
ATGAAACTTTAACCAATACAGTTGTGCGGATTCTTGCAAAGATATAGTCCGTCAAACCCAAAACGTTTTATCTTTACTCACCTGGTATTAGAAAGAAATTCCTCGAAATAACACATGGTCTCGCTCGATGTAACAGCTTGCTCAGAAAAATTATCGTTAACGAGTCGCAATATAAAATACCATAGGGTCTTTACAGATAAATTAGGGGATCCGACGGATCTACTTACAGAGATTTCAAGCGACACGATCGCTGAATCTTTGACTTTTAAGACTTCTGCGATCATTGGTAAAACACTGCATGGTGAGTCATCCTATAAGAACAAATTTTGCCATTTTTTTAATAAACCATGGGCTTTAAGAAACGCGGTAGTTGTTTCTATAGCACTGTTATTCCTCCTTGTGTCCTTATGCTCAAATTTGCAGGACATAGGGATACAAGGAAAACCAGGCACAGGGGAACAGGGGGGAACAAAACTGCTGTAGGAACAACAACTACCGAGTTTTTTAACGCCCATGAATAAATCTTATTTCATGCGATAAAAAATAAGCTTTTGGACAGCATCTACAACTCAATCAGCCAGCCTTAGTTGTTCACACAGACTGCCAAAAACCTCGAAGAAAGAAGAGGCCGAGGATTTGACATGATGCACCATTTCGTAACCAGCAAGATTTAAATATCATGCAGCAAGGAAGGGACTATACTACACAGTCAATCGATCAAAATATACATCATCTGCCATTTGCTCGAAATGTTTGAATACCTGCATCTTCAATAATCAAACATTCCAACATCTCATTCTTGCCGAAGAACACAATTTTTACTCACTGTGCCTTTTCCATTGACCATAAGTACACTTTAGTGGGCTCTCTGATTGGCTAATTTCAAATGCACTGTATTTATTCTGGTTTCTTTCAAATCTCATCACACGTTCAGCTGTGACTAGTGCCAGATGAACATAATTAGCAAATGATTTCCTAACCAAGTTTTCAAGTTATGTACCATACGAAAGACTTTTTTAACTGCTCCAACATTTTAAGTCATGAGATTTTGTTTCCTAAATCTTTCAGTTGATCCCGTGTCTTGTACGACAAGTTGTAATTTGGCAATTTTGTTTTCGTGACCATTGTTTATAAGACACGCAATTATCGAACACTATAAACTAAACATTGTGACCTCAAATATTTCGCTGCCCATCGGCAGCCTCATCAGTGAGTTAATGAATCGAATCGATATCTTGCCAGTTGTTGATCAAGTTCGATTCGTTTGATCTTTGATCGATTTTAACATTTTAAGTGGTCTTTCGCAAATAATTTCGTTTTGAACATAAATCATAAGCACTAGCAGGGCACTAGAAAGTTAAGATAGGGCACCTTTCAAAAGTTAAGATAGGGCACCTTTCAAAAGTTAAGATAAGGCACCTTTCAAAAGTTAAAATAGGGCACCTTTCAAAAGTTAAGATAGGGCACCTTTCAAAAGTTAAGATAGGGCACCTTTCAAAAGTTAAGATAGGGCACCTTTCAAAAGTTAAGATAGGGCACCTTTCAAAGTTAAGATAGGGCACCTACCAGTGCGTCTACGGGTAGGCTTACCAGTTCGGGCAGATTCGCCAATCTTGTAAAAGCAGCAGAAATCTTGCTGGCCTCTTCGATGATCTGATTTCCTGCATCTCTTCTCTCTTCAAATGATCTGATATTCATTCGTCTGAAATTGTAGATCAAATATTCAAAATTTTACCAAACGCATACTTCAATATATGGCAGCATAGCCTCCAAATCTTTAAAAAACATTGCATGGATGGTTAATGCATCTTTCATTTGATTTTATGGCTTGAAAGGAATTTCAGGTACTTTGCTATAATGCTATATGTAGCATGTATAATATCTTGATTATTTTCAGAATAACAGCGGTTTTCTTTTTATTGCAAGAACTCTTGAAAAGTTTTGAAAAAAACTAAAATAATCGTAGATCCTAAATTAAAATATGAAAAACGGTACAATCTTCAAGAACACCATAGTTTATGAACGTCTATAATAAGCCAGTAAGCTGAAATCTGTAGCTTTTCTAGTTTACGATTTAGCAATTTGATGACGTCACAGAACTGGCCCAAGCAAAGAAGACGCTGTAATTCTGAAAATAATCAAGATATCAGAAATTCTACATATAGGATAATAGCAAAGTACTTGAAGTTCCTTTCAAGCCATTACATCAAACAGAAGATGCATTAACCATCCGTGCAAAGTTTTTTTTTAAGATACCGAAGATTTGGAGGCTATGCTATATATGGCAAGGTATTTGCCGAATATAATTCATGCCTTCCAAATTTATAGCGTTATCAATAGACTCATTAGACTCAAAAATCTTTATGAAATCGCACGTTACTGCTTTTCAGTTAAAAAAGTGAATCACTTGAGTTAAAAGATGAGATCTCATAGGTTCTAAAACAGCCTACTGTATTTGATAATCCGACGCGTGCCCAAAGAAATAGTAGGTTTATAGTAGGCCTAAATTAGCAGTAATTTTGCTACAATATTTGTTTATAAGCCTACTTTAAATAAATTAATGATGATGATGATGAAAGCAAAACCAAAAGAAACAATGTGGTGTTTGGGTTTTCTTTTGTCCTATTCATAGACTGCGCCATATAGCTCAGGCCATTCATATTAAGCTAATTCTAAAACATTTGTAAATGCTTGGGGTCACTGGGTGAAATTTCGGGGAATAGCATTAGACCTTGCATAACATGAAAAAAAGTTTCATTCAAATCTATACTTCGACATGATGGCTTTCACATATTCCACAATAAGCCTTTCTTCAGCTTTCGCCATTATGAACTTGGAATATCTGCAAGAACAAAATACGAAAGTTGTTTTCAGGTTTACTTGTTCAGAAGTATAAACTATCTGCTATCAATCAAGGCCCTGTAAGCAATAAGTAATAAGCAACATGTGAATTCGGAATATCTGCGAGGAACAACGAATGATCACGATACAAACATTTTATGACATAAACAGTCGAATCGAATGTCTGTTGCCTATTTTGTTGATCAAAACTCTTCATAAAATGAGTACGTCTGAACATTGTAATGCTTAAGTTTGCGTAATAATATTGTCTGATTCATCACTTTCCAGTTGGAATGTCACAATACTTCTTACGCATAACAACATAGGGTAGAGACAAATTTTATTTTGGAACGAATATAATGCCATTACAGCCAAATTAAACTCAAACTTGATAAAGATTCTAAAAGCATACTCTGGTTTCAGATGAACATAATCTCGATGATAATCTTCAACAGTCATAATAATTGTATCCACTGCCACATTTGATTTCAGCCTTGAATAAATAATAAAAAAAATGAACTTAGCGTTGATAAACATCTGATCAAAAATGTTTCAAGGTTTGTTGAGAATAGACCATTTTGACATTTAGAAAAGGGTCTGGGGAGAGCAATACTTTTCTGGTGGAAAGCGGACACAAATCTGGTAAATGGCTGCCACGGGGCTTTAACGAATGATAAACTGAGCTTCCACAATATGAGTTCACTTTATCATTCGTTAAAGCGCTGTGGCAGCCAATTACAAGAAATGAAATTAGGGTTGATAAACATCTGATCAAAAATGTTTCAAGGTTTGTTGAGAATAGACCATTTTGACATTTAAAAAAGGGTCTGGGGAGAGCAATACTTTTCTGGTGGAAAGCGGACACAAATCTGGTAAATGGCTGCCACGGGGCTTTAACGAATGATAAACTGAGCTTCCACAATATGAGTTCACTTTATCATTCGTTAAAGCGCTGTGGCAGCCAATTACAAGATTTGTGTCCGCCATTTACCAGAAAAATATTGCTCTCCCCAGACCCTTTTTCTAAATGTCAAAATGGTCTATTACAGCGGCATGTGATTAGATTTATCTGTCTTCTTGCGATATATGCTTAACCTTCTCTTAATAACCCTTTCGCAGGCAGCTCGAGTGAGATAGCCACCTTGGTTTCAAGGTATCTTTTTGCTGTTTGGTTAATTTACATTTGCAGTTTGAATAATCCGCCGTAGAACTTCTTTTCTCTTGGTTTGTCAATCAAATGCAACGGACGCTATTCTTACAAAATGTTTGTCTTTGTTCCCTCGTATAACTTCAAGAACAATAGACAACCGATACTGTTTCAAGTACCGTATACAGTAAAGTCCCGCCTATAAGAAACCATATTATAAGAAACTCAGAGCCTGAATTTTTGCTAGAACAATAGGAGAACAATAGTCTAATTAAGGAAGAACAATAGCCTGAGGCCAAAGAGTGGGTTTCTTAAAGGCAGGACTTTACTGTAGTATTATTGAGAAGCTTTTGGTTGTTAAAATGGCAAGTGTACCTACCATTTTCGAGTCATGAGATCTGCCAGGAATTGTTCAAGATCTACCACAACACCATCAAGAAGCATATTGCACCTACAACAAAAAAGGAAAGATGCAACAAAATAACAAACAAACAAAAAAAAACAAAAAAACCCACAAAACAAAGCAAACAAGTGTAGCTGAAACAATACAAAAAACAGAACGTAATGGAAATTGCCGTCTAACATACCCCTAAAAACTGCATTACTACTGATGAGTACAAATTGTAATAAATTAATGATGAATGGAAACTATTCAATAGACCTTTTAGCTGTTCTAAAATAGAATCTGGATCGAACGATAATTTCATATATTTTGTAGAATATTCGAATGTGAACAAAAGTGATAGAAGCCATAACGCCACTCAATCGAACACTTCTTATAATAATGTATAAAAATATCGCTCAATCCAGACTCTTTTTCAGAATAACTAATAACATTTTGTTGATCAATAAATGAATTAGACAGAGGACTCTTACGTTTCTTGGCCAAGTTTCCTAAATGCAGTTATAACTTCTTCAAAATTTTGAAGTCTTTCTTCACCAAAAGCGTCGGGCAGCTCGGCTCTTTTTTGATTCTAGAAGAATGAACACAGATAATACAGAACAGCACCACAGACAACTAACTGCATGATCAGGCAATGTTGATTAAACAAGAACATTGCATATATTTCTGTTTATGTCCCACTCAGTAAAAATGATGGCGTCTTAGATTTTTATCACTGATAAGTGTAAAAAAGTCATATGGTCTCAAATTAAACGAAATAGCTAATATTGAAAAATTACTGATTTGGGAAAGAGGAATGCATTCAAAAATTGTTCAGTCAGTCAGTCAGTTATTTGTTTTAAGTGGGCTGTCAGGATTTTCTAGCTACTTAAAGCTAATTTAGGCCCACTATGCAGTAGGCTTAAATTAGCTGTAAAGTAGGCTTAAATTAGCTGTAAATTTAGCTATAATTGATTCTCGCCTACTGTATAAATAAATTAATGATGATGATGATGATGATGCCGCATCCAGGCATGAGACCCCTAGTTTAACGCGAGTTGCAAGGTCAGTCCCCGGGTCAGGCCTCCTAGGTCACCCATCCGGAGTTTGACCTCACTCAACCGAGCTTAACTTCAGTCACCTGATGAAAACTGTATAAGCCGCTCGGCCACTCACCCTGTACTTGAGAAGAAAATTTTCTCACCTTCATCTGATCAGCAAATTCTGTTACGGACTGGCAGTTGTTAACGATTGCGATCTAGGAAAGATAAAATCATAATAAGTTACTTTAATGATTTTGTTTCCTGGATGAAATGTATTGGATAAGAGCAAACTTGAACTAAATAAAGTATCTTTCCGTGACGCAATCGATGCTTGGCGTAGATTCCTGGCATCTCTCATACACTGTCTATTCCAACTTGATGTTTTGTTTATGTAGACAAAATATAAGAACATTTGCTCAAGTTTACATTTCAAGGAAAAGTGCATACAGACAAAAACCCAGATTGCTACATACCATGTAAGCCTCAAAGAACTGCAAAATACTTCGGTTTTCATAATGCTTCGCTTTGTAACTTTGAATAACATCTAGGAAGAAAGCATTAATTTCATGTCCTGTTAACAAAGTTAGTTAGGCTTACAACTTCATAGCTACACAAGTCAAACAGCCGTCACCTTACACCTCAAAACAACGTTATAATATGACCTGTCGCATTGAAGAAGAACGCTTTTTGCCTTGGTTAGTATCAGGGAGCGCCTTGGTTAGTATCATACTTGATTTCATCTCCCTCTCAGATTTCTTCCATTATTTCTCCTGGTCGAAATCGATTTGCCTTGAATTCGCTATAAGTTTTAGATCCTATTATTTTCTACGCGCCAAAAATAATCGCAAACAATTTGAAAAGTCAATGCTTTACAAATGTAAGTTATTCGAATGGCAAAGAAGCCTCCTAAAAAGCACATCTAAATTGAAACAAATGTAACATTTAAATTTTTATAAATTATCTGAGGATTTTTAAAAAGTAAGCTGCTGATTAATAAATTGATTGATTATAGATTGTTTCCTTTCACCAGCGGTTATCGCCAATGATCTTAATTGATTAATTATAGATTATGATCTTAATGATCTGATTATAGATTGATTAATTAGTCAACGATTGATTGATTAGATTGATTAGATTGATTAGATTGATTAGATTGATTTGATTGACTATAGATTGATTGATTAGTCAACGCTCCATGTAATCAAAAACTATCTATCTTCACGATAAAATATATCAACAATAAGCAGCACTTACTCTGCATGTCCAAGACAAAGTCTATCAATGATGTCACACATATATCCAAAACCTAGGAACAAAAAGAAATTATGTCACATAGGCCTATAACATTATACACTAAAAAACATATGTTTAACCGATCTGCTTATTATAAGTTTTGATCTAATATAATTGAGTCAACCAGCTATCGACCGGTTGGCTCACGATTAGCTAAGTCAAATTTGTTACCTTGACTTCCATTCCACGCTCAATCTGTGCTGCAACTTGCAACTGCAATGAGAAAAATTGTTCTTTAATATGTCTTTGTTTACAGCTAATTCATATTCTCAAATATGAAGAACCCTTCTGTGAAGTAATCTGGACAAACTGTCCACGGCTGCAAAGCCTCTGTTAGCATAGGATTTATCCTTAAAGGGAATAGACATAGCAATATTGAGTGGTCGCTATAAATAGGCTACGAAAACGCCCACGCACTCATTGTTTCTTCAGCTACACAATGAAACGGCACGTGCCAACAGTATCAAATACAATAGACTATCTTTTTAACTTGGACCGGGCCAGCTTTCAACTATGTCGATTCCCTTTAATTTGCATCCTATTAAAATGAGTCATGTCTTTCAGTCTCTTTTCAAAGATGTGGAGATTGTCTCACAAACAGGCATATGTAACGACATGGGTCAAGCTGAAGATTTGTTCAACTTTCAACCATTTCAAGGAAATTGCATAGCTGAACAAGATTTGAAATTGACAGAGAATTCAACAAAATTGCTGCAAACATTCTTAACTAAGGTGTTACCAAATAATAGAAAAGCCTGTAAAATGACGAGGAAAATTATAGGACATTTCTTGAGCGTTTTCTAATCATCGGATCATAAACTTGCCCTAGCATTGAGCAATATCAGGAATATATGGGAAGACGAAGGCATTCCCGTACTCACATTTTGGTCCAGCATTTGAAACAAAATAATCGGCAAGGATGTCTGATAATATCCATCTACGTCAGTCTCTGGAGGTTTGTCCGCAAGCCAATCCTAAACAACGACAAACATCATTTAAGCACGATTGCTACTAAAATAATTTTTTTCTACCAGGTCAAAGGGAACAATAGCTACGAATTCTAGCGTGCTAAATTGTTCATGAAATGCGTCTAAAAGTCCTAGCCAAGCGAGCAAACATTGTTTGCCAAATATTTGAGATTTGCTTGCTTAGCAAACTGTTAGCCCTAGACATAGCCCTTGCCCGTAATCCAAAAGATACTCCGTGGTATATGAACCTCTCGCCATCAGACAAAAAGTTGCAATACTGTACACTTTATTCATCGATGATTTTATGGTGATTTAGTGGTTGAATGTGCTACTAATGAAGATCTTTCTTTAGGCGTTTCTAGCTATGAAAAGGGCGTTGGTCGTTTTGCCACGTCGCAAAATATTGCGTGACAAACATATATTGTTTAGGACAAGCAGAAGTACTTTGAACTTTTTCAAAAACATTGCCCAACAAATTAAAATCGCCGTAAATTCTAAATCAATAGAGGAAAAATGATATAACCTTCAGGAAAACCATAGTTTATAAAGGTCTACAATATGGTGGCAAGCAGAAATCTGTCGCTCTTCTGGTTTAGGATTTAGAAATTTGATGACGTCACAGCCTCAAATATAATAAATGCTGCCATTTTGAAAATAATCTAGATATCAAAAAATTTCCACGACAGATTTACAGCAAAGTACCCTAAGTTCCTTTCAAGCCATTTAATTCAAAGAAAAATGTAATAGAATTTACACCCACCTTTTTAAAGATTTGAGCCCTATGATACATAATTCTGCTTTTCAAGTAATGTTTAGCGACATGGCCAAACGGAAAAACATTGTTTGGCAAGCAAATCTCAAATGTTTGTCAANGTAATAGAATTTACACCCACCTTTTTAAAGATTTGAGCCCTATGATACATAATTCTGCTTTTCAAGTAATGTTTAGCGACATGGCCAAACGGAAAAACATTGTTTGGCAAGCAAATCTCAAATGTTTGTCAAACAATTTGGGCTCTTTTGGCCAGGTCGTAATGCTACGGTAAATCAAAGCAAAGGGTTGATCAATAAAACTAAATACGGTCAGTGATCAAATTTTCTAATCAAATTAATAATGACACAAAGAATTGAATTTTGTTTCTCAGAGAGAAAAATGCGAAAACCAACTACATTTACAGGTCCTTGAGTGATGGCAGAAAGCTTCTGAACAAGTCAACCTGTTTAAATGTTAGTGATTATTATTATTATTATTATTGTTGTTCAATGTTCACTCGGCGTTGATATTGACTGCCGGTTACCTACTGGATAGCAGGCCAAGTCCCTTGGCTTTAGGTATCCAGTACTTATTATTATTAATATTGTTATTATTATTATTATTATTATTATTATTATTATTATTATTATTATTATTATTATTGTTATTATTATTATTATTATTTTTATGAGAATATTTCAAGGACTGACCTGAGATTCTGTTTCAACCATTTTTGACAACCAGCTGTGCATATTTCTTTCAGTCGTCTTCACATACCTAAGAATAATAAAAAACATTTTGCAAGATCAGGAAAATATTCTACAATTTCAACAGCAGATTTTAATCGATCATTCTCAATCTAAGGGTGTGTTTGATTGGTACCAATTCTATTCTGAAAACGGTAGACTTGACAGAATCGGAATTTGTGTTTGATTGACTCCAAATTCTCAGAACGGTAGGTTTGGTAGGTTTGGAAGGCCTTCTGAACCTTCTGCTCCAAAAGGCAGAAGGTTTGGCAGACTTTGGAGAGATCCTCGTTTTTATTAGCGAATCGCAATGGTGAATCCAAAACCTGTTGTTTTTAAGATTGTTGTGTTTGATTGGGAAATATATTTCCGTTTCTGCGAAGTCTACTGGTTTCAGAATTAGGTAGGTTTGGAATTACCAATCAAACACACCCTAATAGACAATAATGCTAAAGATGGCGGCTCCAAAGACTCTGTTGTGTTTTGCTGCAAAGCATGCTGGTAAAAAGCTCCCTGACGACCACCTAACGACATACTAATAACGAATTCGAATCGACCTTGGATTCGAATGCAACATGGTTTGAAGGAAACCTTTCCAAAGCAGAAAAAGGTAAAGTTTTGATTCGAATTGATGATTCGCGTTCGAATTACAACATTTTCCTCTTTGTTTACATTGATTACTTGTTCCTAATTTTACTACAGCCAGCTAGTCGAAACGGCAGACCAAAATTTGTATGTCGTTAAGTGGTCGTCAGGGAGCTTTTTACCAGCATTCTTTGCACGGCCACCATCTTTAGTGTTATTTTCTATTGCATTTCGGATAAGAAACAGGACTTTGCAAGGCAACAAGTACTTCTGGGGTTAATTTATAGCTGGATATCAACGAAAAAAGTCGAAAATCAGCATATATGTATTTCAAAGAATGAATAGAACAGAATGCTACACAGTTAACAAGCTCAATCATGTTGATTTTAGCGATCCTAAAGGCTGATTCCTAGTCAGTGGAATTTTCCGAGTGGGCGGAATTTACACAATCAAAAGTCATTCAACCTTAAATTTCTATTCAATTGCAAAGCGACATTTTCTGTCGTAAACAAAAGAATTTCCGCCCGCTCGGAAAATTCCACTGACTGGAAACTGGCCTTAAAAGAGATCCTCTTGTTCAAAATGCGACCTAGAAGGTACTTTTGAATTTTCTCATTTTCTATCAGTATAGCGCCTATATCTGAGATGCACGCAAGCCGAATTAGAATAAAAGTGATTTTAAATGTTGCATCAAAATTCAAAATTCTTGCAACTTCCTTTGCCATATTTTTTTGTTCATAGCATTGGTCTCCGCAGGACGGAATACTTTGTCAACCTATGACCATCTCTAAACTGGCCCAGGGAGGACGGATCTTTAAAGTCTCATTCAGTAATAAAGAGGCATCCGACTCACGTATCATTGAGAGATTCAATCACAGCATTGCTTAATACTTGTCCAAGTTCTTGTTGCATGTCGAAGCCAGCATCCGTTGTGATTTTTGCATTGCCCATCAGCTCATCTCCGCTACAAAGATACATCAAGACATTACAATTTCAAATGGAAAGTTGTTGCTGAAAAATCAACGGTGGAGCAGAAACTGCGTAAAAAGGCGTCAATACGTACCTCAGATGCAATGAGGTGACGTAACATATGATCTTTTTTAAAAGATAAATTGATAGATGCAGGGAGCTACCAGGGCCCGGTTGTTCAAACCTCGATTAGAGCTAATCCTGGATTTAAATGCATAGTTCTATAGTCATTTGTATAGTCCTAATCCGGTGTTAGTCTAATACCAGTTTTGAACAACCCGGCCCAGGGGTTCAAAAATGTGAATTTTCTCTTAAGCATATTCATTTTCTACTGAAACATTTGTTATCAAATAGATAATTTGGCGTGAGTTTCTTTTAACCATTTTGAACTTATAAGATCATGGTATTTAACTAAAGTATTTACATTTCGACAGATTACAACGTCTAAAATTTGAGGGGTCGCAGCGTTATAAGATAGCACTTAAGTCCAGTTAATAACAACTGCAATCGATTGAATGTGAAATTGGCAGTTACATCCAGAAATCTTGCTCGTTCTCATTTCTAAACCCAAGGCGCTTTCTAGGAGCATCTTGAAAGAACTATGTCCCTGAAAAAGCTTCACGAATTTCTATCAGCATAAAATAGGGTTTTCCAAGACCAGAGTTAAATTTTTTCAGTACAGTGTGACAGGGCATCATATGCCCTTTTTGAGAATCAAGAACGAATTACGGAAACTGAAAGCACGATGTTTGTTCGAAAGCACAATATCAATGTTATAATAAGAGTAGACTGAAGTTGATTACTACTTACTAATAATCTTTAATCCAACTCAGTAAAGTGATGCATTCATTTGGATCGTTTCTTCCCATTGCTAATTCCTCCAACTGAGAATAATGAAAGTTGAATTTCCTTATACAGGGTGAGTCAGAAATATGTTAAGACCTTTGAAAACCAGAAAGTTTCAAATTATTCATTGGATTTCTACGTATAAACTGATAATATTTGTGTAGCTAAGATGCCAACTTAGATACAAAAATTCAGTTTGTCAAAACATGTTGTATCGTTCTTAAGTTACAAGCGATTTTATAAAACAATTTCATCTCAAAATTCTTGAAAACAGGCCTAACAGACTGAAATATTTCCGCATATGCGTCGTAGCAAATATTGAATCGAAACAAAAGAGCAAAAAATGCTAAAATCAGACAGCAGCTGAGGATGTTTGCAGTAAAAGACTTCTGGTCTTCAGAAAATTAAAAGTAGGAGCTGAGGAAAAATGAATTTAGGAAAAGTTTTTCTAAAAACTTTTGGAACCTACCGTTCTGGAAGTTGCTGCATGGTACATTGTGACGTATTCCTTGTAAATACCATATCGAGGTGGAAAGCATGGGCGCACCAATTCCTGGAAATGAAATTTATTGTTTATTAGAGATGCGAACGCAGGATACTAAACATACAAAAAAGGAAAAGTTCCAGGGAAAATATGATCCATTGAATCAAATTTCGATTTCTAGAGGAGATAGGCATATAGCTTGATCTTGAAAACTGCATTAGCTAACAGGATGACTAGTTGCACATTTAATCTCACATTGTTCACAGCAAATTACTCTTAAGATACCAAAGAGAACCAAGGGTGTCAGGACACCGATTAAGTAATTAATAAATAAATATTTACTTACCTTGTTTTGTTTGTTGTTGTCTTCTTTGTTCTGTCTCTCCCTGCCTAACACTTCAACCGCCTAAATTAAATTAGGCCAACCACTTTTTCGAACCTAACTCCCTTGTATTCCTGTGTGTATGTGCGCCTTCGCAGAAGAAAGAGTTTTAAACCGCAAGCATACACACAGGAATACAAGGGAGTTAGGTTCGAAAAAGTGGTTGGCCTAATTTAATTTAGGCGGTTGAAGTGTTAGGCAGGGAGAGACAGAACAAAGAAGACAACAACAAACAAACCAAGGTAAGTAAATATTTATTTATTAATTACTTAATCGGTGTCCTGACACCCTTGAGAGAACATCCACAAAACAGCGGTGTTTTATTGAAAGCAAGAGGATCGCATCTACGACATTTTCTGTGAGACCTGAAGAACGTGAGAGCAAAACCTTATTTTCTTCATGCCGTGGATATAAGGGCATCCTGTTATACCCGAATATAAGGGAAGGGCCTTTATATGCAAGCCGTCTTGAGCATAGTTACAAGAATACGAATTGATGCAATGTTGATACGAATTATCATTTATTCTCGCTAAATAGTCTGGACTAAACCAGGATAAAAATCTAATAAGGACATACCCTTATACAGTAAAAACCCGCGTATAAGAACCTACAATTTTGCAAGTCAGCCTGGGTTCTTAAACAATGAATACAATGGATTGGTTCTTATAAAATAGTAGTCTAATTGGACAATTGCAGCCTGCAGAAAACATATGTTTTATTATTGTCGTTTAAAAGGACGTTCTTATTTCCAAGTCTATACGGCAAAGTAAAGATCAAACCTTAACAGTGATCAGATCCTCTAGCATGAATGCTCTCATTCTTTCAAGATGACGAACAAGCCACATTTTGTCTGTTCTATCAATGAGCTCGAGCTGGTTGCTTTCATATCTATGGTTAACAGAAATGTGTTTGAAATAGTAAGAGAGAAAAGTTAGAACTACTTGAGAATATTTTCATATATTTAAATCTGACGTAGACATAATTATTGATCAGTAAATAAGGCCCCTCCACCACTTCGATCAGCAGAGCTTTCCCTACTCGAAATCCCAAAAGTTAGAACTGAGACCTTTGGTAAGAGAGTATTTGAATACGCTGCACCTTATACCTGGAACTCTTTGCCTCTCCATATCAGACAATCTAAGGACATTGCTATTTTCAAGAAGGCAGTAAAAAGCTATTATTTTGAACAAGCATTTAATTTTTAGTTTTCTCTTTCTATTGAAAACAATACTGTAATTCTTAGGATCTTTACTGTAATTTTAACAGTTATTTTAAGTTGATGTAAATTTTGTAACTTGCAACTATAAATTGTATGCGCCGCAGAATATTGTATAATATATGGGCGCATTATAAAATCAACTATTTATTATTATATTATTAACAGAAAATGTGTTAAAAATAATAAGAGAGAAAATTTAGAACCACTTCAACGGAATTTGTTGTTTATTTTCGTCAGACACTGGTCACAGCACATAAAATTGGAGATCTAAACTGTCAGTGCCACTACTACCACAAGACGAAATTTGTCAGTCAGTAAACCCACAAGAATTTGCTTTCTATTCTATCGATGAAAAGCTTTGCTAAGCAGGCGCAGTTTATACCTCTTTATAGCGAATACAGTAAGTTCCTGCATATAAGCAACAGACAGGTAAGAAACTGCAGCCTGCAGCCTGCCATCATAGATTCATACCTATTATCAACAGCTTTCCTGATGACTGCAAGACAGCGATCCTTCCATAGTTTAGGCCTTGCTGCCGGCAAGAAATTCGACTTTTTCTGCTGTGCAAGTGCTCTCTGGTCAGATCTGAAATAAAATAAGGTATCTGTAAATCAACTGACGAATTTTAATCATGCTGTAAGAATCCCATTTTATTCAAAGTTGCAAAATTATGGATAAAAGCGTTCTAATTAATCTACACAATCTTCGTCATTTCAAAACAAACCATTTTCATTAGGCAGCTTGAGACTGCACGAAAGCGAAATCTATATATGGATGATTTGTTTCAAACAGAGTTGCAAAACTTTCTCATTGACTCAAAATTGGTGATCTTTTTGGATAACAAAATTGCAATTTTCAATAATTAATTATGACGAAAAAGGTGATTGTGATGTTGACGTCTTTCAACAAAAAATAGTGTGGGTCACTATAGTACATTTTCTGATTCTTCTGGTATGCTGATTTCTGGATCTAGCTGTATTTAAAAATGCCACAATGGTCAAATGATTCACCCTCATTTATAAATCACTACAATACAAAGGTTTTATGTATTAAATGTGCAATAATTAGACAAGAGGTTACCTTTCTTCTCTTTCAATGATTCTAAGGGCTGTTACAAGTTGCGTTGGGTTGCTCCTTGCTGCACTCAAAGCTTGTGTTATAACTGTCCACAACTGCTTTGCCATCAGATCCTACATGAGATAGATATATACCTTGAGTCTGGTCCGTGGACCAGATTACCCCCATAAAAGGTTGGGGCAGCTTTCGTGTAAAAGACCCAATCTTACATCATTTTCTAACAAATTACGTATCACTTTCTAAATGCAAAAATTCCTTTCTGATGGGTGACATCCTATCCCTATAACTATCATCTGATGGCTGACACCCTACTGCTGGATAATCTTTGACATACATTTTGCACGAAATTTCAAACCAAATTGGAAACAAATTTTGCACTCTTCGTGATAAATGTGCTACATTGGTTGAAAAAGATTCAATAATAAATCTGTTGACTGATTATCAGAATAAATTTAACTGAATAGTTCTTAGTTTTTGATTGATTGATTGATTGATTGATTGATTGATTGATTGATTGATTGATTGATTGATTGATTGATTGATTGATTGATTGATTGATTGATTGATTGATTGATTGATTGATTGATTGATTGATTGATTGATTGATTGATTGATTGATTGATTGATTGATTGATTGATTGATTGATTGATTGATTGATTGATTGATTGATTGATTGATTGATTGATTGATTGATTGATTGATTGATTGATTGATTGATTGATTGATTGATTGATTGATTGATTGATTGATTGATTGATTGATTGATTGATTGATTGATTGATTGATTGATTGATTGATTGATTGATTGATTGATTGATTGATTGATTGATTGATTGATTGATTGATTGATTGATTGATTGATTGATTGATTGATTGATTGATTGATTGATTGATTGATTGATTGATTGATTGATTGATTGATTGATTGATTGATTGATTGATTGATTGATTGATTGATTGATTGATTGATTGATTGATTGATTGATTGATTGATTGATTGATTGATTGATTGATTGATTGATTGATTGATTGATTGATTGATTGATTGATTGATTGATTGATTGATTGATTGATTGATTGATTGATTGATTGATTGATTGATTGATTGATTGATTGATTGATTGATTGATTGATTGATTGATTGATTGATTGATTGATTGATTGATTGATTGATTGATTGATTGATTGATTGATTGATTGATTGATTGATTGATTGATTGATTGATTGATTGATTGATTGATTGATTGATTGATTGATTGATTGATTGATTGATTGATTGATTGATTGATTGATTGATTGATTGATTGATTGATTGATTGATTGATTGATTGATTGATTGATTGATTGATTGATTGATTGATTGATTGATTGATTGATTGATTGATTGATT
>REGM01000074.1:967017-1032504 GCA_004194415.1 Aurelia aurita | reverse complement strand
CAGCAATATGTATAGGACCTGACTGTTTTCCAACAATCTAACAAATCAATTCGCGTCGGATGGACGATAGATCAACCATTTTGCCAACAGCCTCGATAATACTTTACAAAATGTCGTATTTTAGCAAAAAAGCAAAATCCTAGCGAATGTTTATACATTTTTGGGCCCTACATGACATTAAAGTTTTATCAACGAAAAAAGCAACCAACTTAAGTGCTGGCGCAGGATAAAAATCATCTCTTGCCATGCTTCAAAACCAGGTAGAACTTAAAAGCAAAACTCTTAAGATGTTTATGTCACCTCTTGTTCCATGAACTCTAAACCTTCCTCGACTTTCTGTTGATGCACTTCAAACAAAATTTCATCTCTTGTAGCCTCGAGCTCCATCAAACTAAATTAAAAGCAAAATAATTGTTTTCCTGGTAAACTCAGAATACTATAAGAGCGAAACGAGAATACGATAAATACAGCTAGAATTTTCGTAAATGTTTTGATAATATATTTAAATGTTTCGATTCCTCTGAATATTTTTGCCTTGTTACTTCCAGAGCTATCAAACTACTCTTTGAAGTATCTTGAAAAAACATTCGAAGAAGCTTGATCAAGTAACAAACCACGTTCAAAATATATGAAAACTGAACATATGGGATGAAAATTCTGCTTTTGGTTGGGAACTCAAGGAATGGTGCATTCCACGTGCAATATTCCGATGCTATCATAGTTCCAAGATTTTTTCTTGAAATTCCTCAGTCGATGAAATATTGCACCATAACAACCGTACATGACAAAAATGATGATAAGAACATTAGCGGTTCATTTTTAGATACCTTAGTCAAGTTCCGTGTGTCCTTTTAGAGCTTTTTATCAATTGGGGACCCTGCATTATTATTTCCAAAATCTCTATAACCCTAGAAGGTTTCTGTTTGATCTCAACTTTCTATCGTGTATGACGAGTGTAATATAACAAAAAGTACTCGACAGACGGCAAAGGGTATGTACTCACTTTTTATGAGCTTGTAAGTAGTGCCCGTCCAAAATCAGGGCCCTCGTTTTATCAACTGTTTCAGGAACATTGAAAATTTGCTTCAGATGCTCATTGGTTTTCGCTAGCTGTAAGGCAAAAATGATGCTGTCTTCAAAAATGATAATCCAAAAAAAGATGTACGCAAGGATGACAATGATTCCTGTACCTCCAAAAGTTCTCAACAAATAAAGAATTCTAAGATTAGTTTTTTCTTATTGAACTTTTTCTTTCAAATTTTTAAAAAATTTACAGACACTTTGTAGTGTTATAATTACAACAGCTGTCATTTCATGACGCCAAAAAAATACATATACCATTTACATTCGCTAACTTGACTGCCCGTTATCTGGAAAATTCGCTATTTCAAATGAATTTTCATTTCCCCTCGCAATGGTTTCTTGTGAAAATTTGCCAGTTAACTCGAACATTCGATTCCTCCAACAGATTTCAAGATCCCCTGAGAGTTTGAGATAACGAAAGCCAACTGTAAATGGTAAAAGAATTGGAAAAAATAATAAAAAATAGTATAACAGATGTCGAAACATGGGTGGAATGTTTAGTAGGTTTGGACAGGACTTTACCTGGGCGTAACGAGATTGTTGCAGCCTCAACTCTGCCAAAGTTTTGTTAAGAACAGCACTCTCGATGAAAGACTCATCAATTTCTTCAATCCTAAAAACCCATGGAAAGAATTTCGCTTTTACAAAACTCTAACAGCTTAACAAACTCTCTTTCTCTGAAACTTAGTTTTATGATTCAAGGACTTTAATATTGAGTTACTTTCAATCTTAGTCTAAATTTTTTTCAAACATAAAATAATGTCATCAAGGAGCTTCCGCCAACAATTACTCATATTTTCTTCTGAGTTTCTTTCTAGCCCAATTTATATCATCAAAATGCATAATTAAAGACTACAAAAAATGCAATATCAAGCCAAATAGGCTCCTGCTCCCTTGGATATTTTCCTCCTGTTTTTGTCATACATGCTTCTTATAATCTTGTTACTAGACTCATTAACATTCTAACCAACAGCTTTAAATAATGCAGTATGTATAGTGCAAACAAACTCACCAGGACTTCACTTCAACAATCTCTGACACAGCACTACAATGGAATAAAAATAAATTAGTAAGAAAATTATCAAACTAAGTCAACAAGATCTAAAAATCATGTAAAAATTGGAACTCCATTTAGGCTATAAAGAATCAATGCAATAAGGTGCAAAAATATCAGTAAAACAAAATTTTAGTCAATTTTAAAATATGTATGTATAACGTTTACCAAAAACCTGCAGAAAATTTTGACCACATGCAAGCAAGAGTTTGGAAAAGTTGGAAAATAGGTTGGAAAGGTAAGCAACTTCTCCTACTTAGGGATCGTCTCAATAAAAGCAGACTTTTCTCGGTGGCAGTTATGCATAAAACTACTTTCTCCTAAACCATCACCGGCAGTAAGTTTGATTTTACCGGTGGCAGTTTCAGATATTGTGAACAAATTCTCCGGCCCCTAAATCTATTGGCCAGCAGATAAAAACGCCGAAATTTCTGAAAAAGCACCAGAAATTCCGGCTGTCAAAGAATTTTGACTTCATCCTCTAGAGAGCATCTATTGAGTAGGCCAATAAGTCCTTAACGTGCAAGTGTTTCTGAAGGATTTCTGCAAGTCATCAGGGAACTGCAACTGTGCTTTCCGCCAATAGACCGGAAACAATTATACCAACCTAATTGTGTTAAACAATAATTAGCTTTGTCTGCTGTCCCCAAGCAATAGAGAAATTGATTCTTGGTGCATTCCTCAAGTGTAATCATGAGGGAGAACTTTAGAAAAGCAATGAAAAACTGCCAGCAATTCTTCCACTGATAATCCAATAGCGGAAACTCCATTCTCCTTGACCAAAAAATATGCCAGAGTTTTCTACGCCAAACGGCAGAGGTTTGGATCTTCATATCCTAAATCTACTAAAACAATCGGCCATAGAAACTCCGCTGACTCCTTTTGAGACAATCTCTTATCAGAATAAACATGGAAATTTAATAAACATTTCTAAAGATATTAGACAGTGTTTCAAAGTTCAGCATACCTCTTCAATTCATTGAGTCCCGATCTAATTCCATCTAACTGAGATTGAACTGCAGTCTTTAATCTTGAATCAACTGATGCCTATGGGACATTTAAGAGGTGCTAAAACATGTCACTTCTAAGAAAAATGTGGATTCTGGTGTTTCTTAGAATATAAGAATGACAGAGTGGAAACTGTGCATGCAAGCATGAAAATTCAGGAACTTTGAGCCCTTTAGCTATTTGCAACATATTTTGAAATAAGGCAACTCATGGTATTTTCTTCCTAAGGACATAAACTCTTGATTTACTGTCTCAAAAGGCTTATATTGTTAAACACTTCCTTACATTAAATCACGAGATAACGTCATTTCTGCTCTAAGAACATGCAGTTAACTGAATTTTGCAGGGAATTTACATTTTTAGTTAATAATTCAGGAATTTTCATTGATGCATCATAATGTAATGCCATCAATCCAAAGAAAATAGAACATCTTCAAAGTCAAACTGGATGGTATACATATAGAAAGAGCTGCATTAATACTTCCTCAAATAGATTTTAATACTTCACCTTGTTCCTGAGCGCTCTTCTTCGTATCTGCTCTACTTTATCCAACTGATCTGGTCTCTGCAAAATTAAGGATATCTTGTTACAACTGGCAAATTTTCAACTTCAACGAGATGTACTGTTTTTTTATATAATATTTTCAAAATAAAATCTTTGGCTGAGGAGTGTTGAGGCTGCACGCAGGCTACTTTTTGATAAAAATACCAGAAGATTAAAATTTGCAAACTATATAATTCCAGCATATTGATGNTACATCTTCTTTCCCCACTTCGCTTTACTGAAGCGAAGAGCTATACAGCAAAAGAGCAATTCATTTCAATAAAATAAAATGGAAATAGATGACGAAGGTAGTAAGTATAACCTCAATGCAAAGAAGAGGCAGAAAGAACAGAGCAGCACTACAGCGAATTCAAAGTTGTTTTGGTTTCATTTGAACAAAATTGGGAAACGCGGAAGTGAAGTGCATCGTTATGGCCTATGGGACTCTGCAGTGTGAACTTTGGATTGAAGATTTCATTGGCCTTCCTTCCTCCTGCTCGAAAATATACTGCGAAGAACTTCAAATTTCTGTCAAAATTGCAACAAGTTTTGCCGTTATGGGTTGCCAGGCCGCTTTCTACTAACGACAGAAAATCAGCTGTTCACAATTCTGGCACGATGTCGATGAATGAGGATGTGCAAAGGGACATAGAAAGGGCAGCCAAAGCCATCAAAGATGCCAAAGCAATCATAATTACAGCTGGAGCAGGAATTGGTGTGGACAGTGGCCTTCCTGATTTCAGGGGCCCAGAAGGACTATGGAAGGCTTATCCTCCCCTGAGAAAACTAGGATTGACACTACCTGAAATGAGTACCCCTAGATGGTTTAAAGAGGACCCTCATTTTGCATGGGGATTTTTTGGACATAGATTACAACTTTATAGAGCCACCAAGCCCCATAAGGGGTTTCAGATTTTGAAAAACTGGGCAGAGTCAAAACCAAATGGCTATTTTATTTTTACGAGTAATGTTGATGGACATTTTCAAAAGGCAGGATTCCCTGAAGAAAGGATTGTTGAATGTCATGGGAGTATAAATCATATGCAGCTTATTGATGGTTCCGGTGATATATGGCCTTGTACTGAAGAGATCGAAGTTGATGAGAAAACATTAAATGCTAAAGAGCCTTTGCCAGTGGGACCTCCAGGTATTGTTGACAAGAAACTTGTCAAGTAATTTTGTCTCCTAATCTTGTTAGTTTCAAACTCCCTTCAAAAACTATACTTTTTTTATAGAGAATTTTAAAGATTTAATGCAATTTTTGCAAGAATCTAGCAGTTTCCAAAAACTTAGCAAAACCTGACACCAAAATGTTAATAGATTAGCCTTTTGAGAGTAATATTTTAGTACCATATCCCACAATACTTAAGCATGAGAAGTTCCCCTCCCCCACCCAGGTCGTGAGGCAGCATTCAGATGCAGGATACAGTATTCAAAGTATGCAGGATGCAGTATTCAAAGTACAGTAAATAGTCTCTAAAATTAGGCTTTAAAAAAATTGACCAAAGACGACTTTTAAATATGAAACGCAATATTATATCCGCCTCCCTCCGCCTCCCTCCCCTCCCCCTCCCTCTGTAGGCACCAGATCTTTATTTGCTGACAAAATTAAACACACATCTAGGAAGTAGCCAATCAGATTACGCTGAAACAAAACCAATGCAAATTTCTGCCCATTTTGCTTGTTATTGCCTCCCCTCCTAATACCATTTTCTCTTCTGTACCAGGGAGATTCCGTTTTTCGAAATATTTTAAAGCAAACTTGTTCCACATCAAGTCTAGTGTGCAATTGTACCATTGAGAAATAAAATAATTTATCTTAAGACTTGGAATAATTACAAATTTTTGAATTCGCATACCCCTTCAGTAAGCTGTTGTCGCACAGACAGACCAAATTCCGAATATAATTTTTTGATTTTTCATACAGGTGCAGATGAAACACGCCAACAGTTAGCGCGACCTAATATTTTGATGTTCAACGATTGGTATTTCATTGAAACGAGAGTCAACCAGCAAATGCCACGTTTTGAAGACTTCATTCTCAGAAATTGTGCGAGATCGACAGACCCCTTTGTTGTTGTGGAGCTTGGGGCAGGTTTGACAGTGCCGACAATCAGATGGAAAGGCGAAGTCCTAGTACGAGCGGGGAAGAATGGTTTAATGGTCCGAATCAACCCCAGAGATACTGATACACCAAATAAAACACAATTTGTTTCATTGCCTTTGGGTGGATTGGATGCGCTGGAAAAAATTGAAGCGGAGATTCAAAAGTTATGATTTATCTGGTCTGGATACTGGCAATGTAGAATGCAGTCTTTGTTTATTATGATATTTTTATTGTAGAATTTTTTAGCTTCAGTCCAGAGAATTTGAGAAATTATTAGATTGTTAGTAACGAGACATGGGTGATCGTGGAGTGGAACATGAATGCCTAAGTGTTATTTCAGCGGGCAAAACCTTCTAGTTTTTCTACTCCAGAAAGCTACCCCTTAAAGATGCCAAATTTATTGGGATGATTTTCTGTTTTGCTTTCACGTTCAAAGTAACCCAATAACCAAATGGATGTTTGAATCATTCGGAGCATCGAAAGCAGATGATGTAACCTTACTACCATTGATAAGTTCAGCTGAGTTTATTNTAGAATTTTTTCAACCTCGTCCCCAGGGCCTTTCGTCCAAATATGACAAAAGGCCCTGGGGACGAGGTTGGAATTTTTTAGCTTCAGTCCAGAGAATTTGAAAAATTATTAGATTGTTAGTAACGAGACATGGGTGATCGTGGAGTGGAACATGAATGCCTAAGTGTTATTTCAGCGGGCAAAACTTTCTAGTTTTTCTACTCCAGAAAGCTACCCCTTAAAGATGCCAAATTTATTGGCATGATTTTCTGTTTTGCTTTCACGTTCAAAGTAACCCAATAGCCAAATGGATGTTTGAATCATTCGGAGCATCGAAAGCAGATGATGTAACCTTACTACCATTGATAAGTTCAGCTGAGTTTATTTTAATTTTATTTTCTGCTTATCTTTGGTCAAAGCGCAAAAAATACCATGCAGTCACTAGAAGAGTACGTGTTCTTTTTTCTAGAACAAAACACGTTTATAAGAAAGCCGAAGATTTAGAAAATTCTAATAGTATGTTAGAAGTGCAAGTGCTAAGGAACTTTTTTTGAAGTTAAATTCAAGGATATTGTAGCAAAGGTCGTTCGGCGTTGAACCCATCATCTACAGTTTGATGTTTTAAGCGCAATAGAACTCTTTCCTTGCCAATTGTTTCATGCGCCAAGAAACATATATGTAGCAGTGGTAGAAACTATATCGTAATAATTCATGCACCTAAAAGTAAGGAACAAATTGGCAAACTTTTAGTACTAGCAAGCGAAACATTTCGTGCTTAATTGAGAAACTCTTAGTTCTATGGGCTTAACTGATCCAAGTTTCTTATACGAAAAGAAACGCAACACTTTGAACATTCAGTTATTCTTTATTTGTTAGCGAGTTTAATGTGCCTATGGAACTGAGATGATCGTGCTGCAACTATGCATTCATCAGGGGTGGCGCCAGGGGAGGGCTTCGGGGCTATAGCCCACCGTCGGAATCATTTAGCCCCCCGTCGGAGGAATTTCTGGATTATTGTCAGAGGAAATTTAGCAAAATTAAGTAGGAAAACAGCATTTTTTTGCCATTTTAGCCCCCCTGTCGGAAGTTCCAGCCCCTCCGTCGGAAGATTCCTGGCGCCACCCCTGACATTCATAAAAGTATGCCTGTTGCACTCGGTAGATTTGTTATAAAAGAGCCAGACTTGCACACTTGTGCAAGGCCATAAAACAGCCAAACAACCGTTTAGTGATTGCTTTCTGTTTTTCGCTTTGCATAACAGCTCCTGTACCACATGTCATAATGTAAACCAAATTTGGTTTAACTGTTTCGACTTTGTTTGGCGTTTTATCAAGCTGACTGGCGATTGGATAAAGCCACCTGCGCTTCAAAGGAAAGAAAAGCAAAGATTAGTCCTTAACAGATAGATAGAGGTTGGTGAAGTACAGTAGCTTTGTTGAGCCTTATCGTGGGTGATAGGACATCGTGTGGATGATAGGACACCGTTGGAATTTTATTTTTCGTTTCTAATAGTTTTAATGATTCATAACTGGTTTTTTTTATTCTTTACAGTCAAGAATGTTGTGTTTCTCCTGGTTACAGGAAATTTCTACCCACCCCGTTTATTCTAGAACCCCGTCTATTCTGGACTCAAGAGTAGTAAGAAAAATTCAATATGGTACGCATATAAGAGCCTCAGTTTAGGGGTTAGGCCTGAGGTCTTCCTAGGAATCCAAAATATAGCTAATGCAGGGGAGGGGAACATTTTTATTTCATTTCTTCAAAATATGTTTGCTATGATGGTCTATTTCTGGAGAGAGAATTCAGAGAGCCATAAGCGTACGGGAAGATAAAATCTGAGGGGGCTGCCCGATAAAAAGTCCATTGTTTACCGATTTTTTTTCCCGACTTAGGGTGTATTTTTGCCCGAAAAAGACTGATTTTGGTAAATTTTTCCAACGTTGGGGGGCTGCCACCCTCCCAGCCCCCTGGCTCCAACGCCTATGTATGAGAGCAATAGTTTGGGATACGATTGCTTAGAGAATCTTGGGGCTTTATGATCTTAAACGCGAGTAAAAGGTTCTTATCAGAGTCCTAATATGTCTGTTTTTACTGTACTGAACTTCCAATAGGAATGTGGATGTGTGAAAATTATATTGTCAAAAAACCAATTTTATTTCCAGACGAAAATTTTATCTGTGGAAATTTCTGTTTTCAACATAAACACGATCGTTTGTTTTCTGAAAAGTGCTTAATTTTCGCAAGTTCGATTTTCATTATCACACAACGTCGAGTAAGGTTCCTGAATTCATCCTAACGTCTAAATATACCTGTTACTACCTGCTGAAATGGTTATAGGTTAATTTTTACATGAGTTCATTTTGATTGAATCTTTGTTCAAATTCGTTTATTATCATCGAACCAATGAATGTTGAGATAACTTTTTACTGGTAGATCGTTTGTAGATCTTTGCAAAACAAAACTCACAAGAAGAAAAGCTTTAGAATCTTTGCTTGCCGGTGTTTTGATTCTTCAAATCTTGAATATTTTGACTTCTAGCTCCCAAAAGCTCAATTGGAAGTTGCAATGGTTTGCTTGTTCCACGTCTATTTCGTTAACTCAGTCAAAAAATAAAAAAATAACGAAATAAACTTGGGGAGAAAGTCGTATGGTTTACTAATTACTAATATACGAGTTACGAGTTGCTAGTTGTTCTTATTACGAGTGAGTTGAAATCCAGAAATTGCCTAGAGTTTAAAATCCGAGCTAAAATGTACAAGCTGTTGGCTTACCATCTTTTAAGTTCGCTTTTCATAAGGTAGTTACATATGCAATGCAATAGGTTTAAAAAGGTTGGTGTAAAATCCCATGACGTATTTCTTTGAATTGAATGTTTTGAGAGAAACTTTAGCTACTTTGCTACAATTCTACCCATTGGACTTTTCAGAAATCTTCAATATTTTCAGAATTAGAGGGTTTTCTTCTTTTTGAAGAACTCAGGGGAAGTTTTGAAAAAAATTGAAACTATCGTAATTTCTAAACTTTTTGGAAAAACATGGAATAATTTTGAAGATAACCATAGTTTATGAATGTTTAGAAATTGGATGAAGTCACATCCTCAAATGAGTTGAAATATGAAATATGCTGTAATTTTAAAAAGTATTCAAGATTTCTGGAGACTTCAATGGTAGAACTATCACTATAGCAAAGTAGCTAAAGTTCCTTTCAAGGCATTGGCATTCGATTCGAAGAAATACGAGGGAAGAGGAAATACGTCCTAGGATTTTAGACCAACCTTTTTAAAGATTTGGAACCTATGCTGCCTATGACTATGGGCTCGCGTCAAACTTTTTGTAGAGTTATTTATTTCTTCCCTCAAAAACTGTTAAAAACAACTGATACGAGGATTCTAACTCAGATCAAGACACTTTCGAACAAAATCCACAATCAAACATGACCCAGGCAAAATGGTCACCTTGCAGATTCTCGAAAATTGCATTCTGTCAGTAACGATGTTTGTCAGTAACTGGCCGATGTTTGTCTTACAATAGCTCTTTTCACACTATAAGACTCATAAATCGTGTTAGACGGACAAGTCGTCTGATGTGAAAACGGGACGGACAACATTTTCGACGTCTGATACTTAAAAGTTCACTGTAAACATACTTGGTTCATTTTAGTTCATTTAATTTTTAGTTCAGTATTTTAGTTTAAGTGTTATTCTTTTAGTTTAGTTTATGTTAGTATATAGCTGCCATTCCTGTATTAGGGAGTGCATTTTGCTAATGATGATGATGATGATGATGATGATGATGATGATGATGATGATGATGATGATGATTTGTAAAGTTTCTCTTTCAACTGCTAGCGTCGTTGAAGTGAGCGTGATTGGCTTTCTGCAGGCGCGCGGTCTATTTCTTGGTCCTAGCACTTGCTATACGCAACGTAGGGAATAAAGGCTATAGAGGACAGACAAAACAGGTTTGCAAGTTTTGCAAAACAAATCAGGCTTTCAAGCGAGATATTCTTCACGGTGCTGCACGACTATTTTCTGTACCAGAAGGATCTACGCTTTCCTATGCTTCATAATGTTTTGGTTTTCTCTCTGTCTAGAGCCTGTGCCGCAGACACCGCTATGCTATAGGCTAAACATTAGCCAACCAGTGTCAGCTTGCTATCCTAAATTATTTGTGTGTGACAAAGTGAAGTAACAGGGAGCCCTCAGCTATCTTGCACTTGAATAACTTTCAGGAATGGAATCTGGAATTTATGACGTCAGTGATCAGAAAAGGATTGAAATTCTCTAAAATCCAAAAAGGACATTGAAGTAAGTTTATATTTAGAAATCAAAGTTAGCTACATTCAATTTCTAAAATCTAAATTCACGTCTTAACTTTATGCATTTTATTTCAATTTATTTGCCGAGATTCAGAATTTTGAAGCTCTATTGCAAAAATGTTTCTCCTTGACTCTATCTTCACTAGTGCGTTCTCAGTCGATGAAATTAACTGTAATGAGCTAAAAACATGTGAAATTTGAAAATGTAATTGATCTGTCATGAAGTTTTCTAGATTTTTTCAGGGCTTAATTAATTTCTGATTTCGTTTATCTATCATTTATATATCATCATCATATTTTCGATTGTTTTCATCTGTTTTAAATTATGACGTCAACAAAAACATTAACAAAGAATAGCATTACTTTTATTGATAATAACTGTAGCCCAAAAGAATGTTGAAAAATAAAGAAAATTTCGTGCGCTCGCAGGAATGACTTTCTCGAATATACTCCAATTGCAATTACACACAATAGAAGTCTACATTTAGTGTTCTTTTGTTATTGTTGTTCGCTACAGCGCATCGATTTCCTTTGTCTGCATTGTTTTTGAGATCTTGTTCGCAGCCTGCGTGGATTCACGGGAAAGACTCGCACTCGCCTTTGATCATTCTGCAAGATGAAAATCAAGCCCCTAAATTTTTACCCCTCTTATTTTAATTAATAATTACCCCCATACGTAGCGTTTTGCTTGCCCTTTTTCGATGGTATTATTTTTACTTGTCTAAAACGTTTGTTTATAATTTAGTTTTTGACGTCATCGATAATATTGAATTCTGCTTAATCGTTTCCACATCCTTTCTAATAAACTGAGTTCTAACCAAGCCCCATACAACAGTTTTACCCCTATTTTCTACCCCTCGCCGAGGCAACAACCTCTCTAAGTCTGATGAACCATTTGTTTGCCAAATTATTTCAGTTTGTCTAACGTTGCATTGTCCATAATTTGTGACGTCATCAACCATATTCAACTTCTGCGCTTTCTATTTTCACAATTTCCTCCATCACTCTCTAACTATGCCCCCAAAGTTTTACCCCTCTTCTCCTACCCCAGACAAGATTCTAACCATTTGCTTGCCCTTTTCAATTCTTTCAGTTTGTCTAACGTTGCATTGTCTATAAGTGTGTGACGTCATCGACCACATGCGCCTTCTGCTCAATCCTTTCTCCCCATTTTCCTAAATTACTTGCTCTTGATCCTCTACGAAATCTTTTCTTTATTTTATCCTCAAATTTCGCACTGGATCTTCACGGCTCACGATCGAATCAAGAGGGAAAAGTTCACCGAAGGTAAGCATAATTCCTGATCGATGTTTTTATGTTGTTTTTGTATACTTTTAGACGAAAACTTTGCTAAACTTTTGAGCCTAAACTCGAGTGAAAGTAAAAGAAATCGTCGTTTATTCTAAACTGCTATTCATGCTTGTTGTTGATCTCGAAGCACTCGAAGGCTTCCTTAAAATTTCACGCAATCAAACTCATATAACCCTTTGAAACACAGCCAAAACGTTAGTATTTCGTTTCTAGAGACCTCAGCTGAGTTGTTCATTCTATTTTCCTTTATTTTCGCTATATTTTGAGCGGGTAAACTGAGTTTTTTGGCTTAATTCCACGTTGGTTTTCAGGGCGTGAAGTTAATCAAAAACCTGCCTTGTTGGTTGGCGTTATTGTTCCTCCATCATAACTAATTCTCCGTTCGAGCACTGTTAAATATTCCTAAATCTCCGGCTATCCTTCTTATATTTGTGTTGGAATGCATCTGATGGGCCTAAGAGAGAGCTAAACTTGTTACTTTTATAATAAAAGGATTTCTTTCAACTTGCATGTAATAAAAGACTACCAAACCACGTTTTCTGCGTGTCGCCTTGCCTATCTTATCATCAACAAATTATCGTTTTGGCAAGGCCGTTATTAAATCGACTTATTTTGTAACTTTTGAGGAGTTTTTCAGCACTATATTTGAAGTAAAATAATGAATATATTCAGGCACAGTAGACCTCGAGGAATTGATTGTTTATGTTCATCAAACCTGAAGTTAAACTGCTCAAAAAGATCTCTCACATTTTGGAATACATAAATATTAGGCCAGATTAAACAATGCAAGAACTATCATGTATAAACCTTCTCATCATAGATTGAGGTCTGTTGAAAATACTTCAACCTTTCCAAAGCTTATGGCACATTATAAAGGAATATTTTTAGGCCTTGCTGCCCCCTTGCATTACTGTTTCTGTTTGTTTTCTTTGATTCATGTCATTTAGCTACTGTTAGTTTTAGTAATAATTATTGTTCGTGTTGCATTATTTTGTATTGCTGCCACCTCATATGGGGGTAGTGCATTTGCATTTAAATAAATAAATATAAACACTTTTATTGAATTTACATTAAAAACTTTCTATAACTATTGCATCCATCTGAAAGTTTCTTATCACTAGAAACTGGCATGTTTTTGTTCCTTTTGTTATTTTAGTGGTAAAATCTTCCCTACTTTTATGGGGAAACTTTCCAGCATGGGCTCTAAAATATTTTTAGAGGCTGCCAGGGACCACCAATGTGATCAGTCATATGATAAGAAATTTGACAGGGTGTCCTATATTATGGAGGCCACATGTTTGCGCAGCAAATGGAAATCAGCAAAAATATAACCTGGAAAACGAAAAATGAGGTTGTAAGCGGAAACGGAAAACAACAGTCTGACACCTCAGAAAATAGAAATATTTCTATTTTCAGTACGAAGATATGGTATAAAATAAAACGTAGTAGCTAACAAGTTATGCTGTCTCAGAACAGAATTTCACTCAAGTTGGAAAACAGAAAAACATCACAAATTACACAGAAAACGGAAATCAGACCCCCACATACCACATTTCCCTTTACTTTTGACACATTCAATTGTCGCAGTGTGCAAAAGTAAGGGGCAATAGTGAAAAGCTATTAAAGTTCAAATTAACTTCAAGTAAACTCTCAAGGAAACAGTTGGCTTAGGGAAAGTTGGAAAGTTGGGTTAGGGAGGACATGTCCTCCCAGGTTTCCAACAGAAATCTTTCGTTGTTAATGAAAATTGCCGTAAAATATCTTGGCATGACAGTACACGCCTTAAGCACATTAACGTGATAAGAATTCTCTGATGGATTTTCAAGAAAACTTCACATTATGATAAGAATTCTTGAGCCACATAAAAGACTGTAAATATTTTTAAACAAGAATTTTTAAGAACTAAAAATAGTCTTGAGAATTCTTAGGCAAGAAAACCAATGTCAACGTGCGCAAGGCCTCTGTTGTAGCTGTTGTCCTCCCAGATTCGAAAAATTTAAGAACTCCTTCCCATGTTTTTAATACAGGTGCTGCCATTGCAAGGAAGTGATGATCAAGGTAGCTTTTCTTCTGAAGTTCTCACAATGTTTATCATTTTTACAGGCATCACAGAATGCAGTGTAGCTAATCAAATATGGAAGGAAGGGAAAAGTCAAAATCACAAAGTCACCATTCAAGAGGGTTTTATGAAGGTATATCAATTGAAGAATTAATGTTGCTTTATGAAGAATGGGAATGTAAAATTCTTTCAACTTGAAAACTTTTTGCAAAAGTGCCATCTGTAATTGGAAATTCTTGAAGAAAAGTTGCTGAAGTGAAATAATATGTTTGCTAAAGAAAACATCTCATGTCAGTTAACAGCGTTTTCCGGATTTAATTCTAATGTCCAAAAAACAATTTGTTCAAATTCTGCAGCTCTGATTCAAACAAACTGCATACTCAAACATTGATCTGACGTATGATTATTGCAAAAAAAGTAAAGAGAAGGGGTGGCACCAGGCAGCGGACTGGGGTGGACATGTCCACCTCACTTTTCTCAGGTTAGTATTATTCCTAGCCAAGCACGATGTGAAGAAAGTTAGGTGTACCTTCCGGCAGTCTATTGCATCCTGTGTCTACCCCACTTTCTCAGGGCTGGCACCGCCCTGGTAAAGAGTGTAATACTTTTGAATCTCAGAGTTCACTCAATGAAGCAAGATAATTTTGTTGAGTCTGGTGAAGTGCAGCTGGGTATCAATTTATTGACAGCCAGAAGGCACTTGGCAAGACTTGACCTGTCAATATCCAGCCTCACATACATCTGTACATGGGTAACATGAATGTTATTGTGCAGATCATGCAAGCCCTTACAAGAGTTCAGTACTGCTAGATCAAAACAGATGATCTTGATCTTGAATCTGCTTCTCCAAGCAAAGGAAAATACATTATTAGTGCCAGAAAGATATTTCTATCAAGTGGTTGCAGTATGACCATGACAGAGATAGAGTTGGTACTTATGGGCCCTGAAACTGGATGACCTGACACCTCCCCCCCCCCACTCTGGAATATTAAAGACAAAGCATCATTTAGGTTTGTAAAGACATCACTACATGGACACTACTGACTTTGGACCATATCATGCATGGATTTCAGAAGTCTGTGCTATTGAAAAGAGATACATGCCTCGGCGAGCTTATTCGTCTTTGCCTTTTGTTATCAAGGGGCCTTATGCCTTTTTTGGTCCAGGGGCAAACCCGGTATTTTCGCTCTACTAGATCATGATTTGTATTTTCCTAGCACACCTTGAATTCTTTTGATATACCGGGCGATTGTCAAGTGATATTTTGGCAAAAAACAACTCAACTTATGTTAATTAAAGTTTAATGCAGAAGAAAGATTAAATTTTTTTTAAAATTTACTTTGCCAGAATTGAGCATTCCTTGTCATAGTTATTCAAGATTTTTCATAAAGCGATTCAGTTGAAAAAGTAATGCCTCTAATAGATTTTCTGCTTCAGAACAATGACAATTAAGCAAATAGTCCCCTAGGGATAAACAAGGACAGATTTTGTAACACAATAGCAACAGTTGCTTTTGATTGACACCGCAATTCAAAGCGATTAGCGATTGTAGACAAAAGAAGTTCTCTCGACCAGTAATTCAAAACAAACAAAGCCGCAAAAGTTGCTGTGAAACCCAGGCAGCTAGCTTGCTCGTTGTGCATTCCAAGAATGGTTTTTAAGGGAAGACATGGACATATACCGAAAGAAGAAGGATATATCTAAANGGCAAACCCCGTATTTTTGCTCTACTTTAGATCATGATTTGTATTTTCTTAGCACACCTTGAATTCTTTTGATATACCGGGCGATTGTCAAGTGATATTTTGGCAAAAAACAACTCAACTTATGTTAATTAAAGTTTAATGCAGAAGAAAGATTAAATTTTTTTTTAAATTTACTTTGCCAGAATTGAGCATTCCTTGTCATAGTTATTCAAGATTTTTCATAAAGCGATTCAGTTGAAAAAGTAATGCCTCTAATAGATTTTCTGCTTCAGAACAATGACAATTAAACAAATAGTCCCCTAGGGATATAAAGAAGGATATCAATATTGTTATTTCTTTTGTCACCAAACAGAAAATATGTCTTGTTTTAGTTTTAACGCTGAGAAACAGTGTGTTTGGCATGGTTTAGACGTTCACACATGCATGGTATATGAATTGAGTTGAGGGCCTATCTTAGCAATCGTGCAAAACACAATTTTAGCAAAAAATTTGTAAATTATGTCAGACCGGAACTACCAGTTTCAACCAAATATCTAAATTGCCTTTTTTTGATGCATCAAAGTTAAACAAATTTGTGCAGTAAATTGCAGCCATATAAATTTGCAAACACTTCTATTTTTTGAATAAGCCAGTATTATTGGTTCTTTTATAGGACATCACTATGGGCATGGCATGTATCCATTCACCAGTCACTGGCCAGAGTACTCACCTGGCAATGTCACAAGTTCTGCACCAGCACTGACATCATCTGTGACTAGTTCAAAGAACAGTTCTTCTCAGGCTAGCAAGGACACACATGCTACTTCATCGCCATCTCCATCAGGTCATGGTCCAAGTTGGTGGCACCCACCATCATTTTCTGGTTTACCCACATCAGAAATGCTCCATTACAGTGCATCACCATGGGCTGGACATGAACACCATGAATCACACACATCATCAAGAGACAGTGGAAGAGACAGCACATCATATCATGGCACACATGGAAGAAATGGACCATATCACTCACCTGATCATCATAGCCACATGCATGGGCACAGTCATGGACATGGGTACCACCACGGAAGAAGCAGCCATGTGCATGGTAGCACATTGATCCATTTCCCACATTCATCAGGTCACCATTCTTTGTCTAGTAATGAAGAGAAGAGATTATCTCCAAGCCACAAAGACAAACAAGGCAGAGTACCAAAGGGAGAGCGAGATGTGATGTCACCATCGGAAGGCCTGGACAGAAAACACCAGGATGGCTCAGCAAAGAGGGAGCATTCTCATCATAAAGGAAGGAGCTTGTATGATGAGATCCCTCATCATCACAGAGAAGATAGTTTTTCACCACCAAACAGGTCTGAGAAAGCCCTCAAAATGCATAGGGCACATGACATTGATACTGACAGGGATGGCCATAGGGAGCTTGGATATAAAGAAGCAAAGGTTTCAAGGCTTGAAATGCCAAAAGAGAGCACATTAAGGGAGAAGGAGAGACATCATAGCAAGCATCCCATGTTCTCACTTTACGATGAACCAGAGAGAATATCAGCTCATGAAACATACTTGACGCAAAGTAGTAAACCAGCCTACATCACATCTGTATCAGACAAGGCTTTGGCATCAGCAAAGGCTTCTTATTTGAACAAAGATCACAGTGACAGAGGTAGCTCTCACCATCCTCATGATGAAAAGTGCCACAATTCATACCCATTTTCGTCTTACACTGACAAAGATGGCACCCACCATATCCCAGGTATCATGAACCCTGTTGGGCCTATTGGAGAAAGAGACATGCATTCTATGAAGCGTGACCATCACAGTGAGCATATGCATCACAGAGCATCACCAGTGCAGAGAGAAGTAAACAATGGGAGTCCACAGAGTGATAGGATGTCAAAGGCAGAGGCCACACGTGAGTGGGTTAACAAGCAGCCTGATCACTATGCTGGCTCAAGTTTCGATCCAATCATAAAGACTGATCAAAGATGCAAATTTGTGGAGCCACTCAATAAGAAACGAGAAAGCCCGAAAGTGATGAGCCCGAGAGGTGCAGGTAGTAAGGAGAAGCATAGCAAAAAGGAGGCGTATGAAAGTCCACTGAACTCATCTATCCCTAGGTATAGCGGAGGAGGAGGAGGTCATAGTGTCAAGTCAGAGCCAATGTGTCAAAGGGCACAAGCTAAAGGACAGAAGCAGCATCAGAGTAGGAATCCTTTCAATGTTGACTTTCTTAGTGTCAGCTCTGACGTAGAAGGTAAGTCGAAAGAATTAGAGAGACACTTTCATGTGCCATCTGGTCATGATAAACCTTCAGATAGAATCTCTGTCATCCAATCACCACTGACGATGCCATCGTTATATACGGACAACTCAGAAACGTCCACCATTGACAGAGGGAGGAGCCATCATGCTATGTATGGAAGGGAATTTTACGAATCATCGAATCTAAAGCGACCAACATCTCTGCTTGATAGCCCCCTGCAAAAAAAGAGTGTGGTGCCAATGACGGGGAAACCAAGGTCTTTCGCAAAACCGGATGATTTCAGCCCAAAGATCAGTGAGAGTAGCAGTGGAAGTGAGGATGAATCAATCGAAGAAGGAGATGAAGAAGCTGATACAAATGATGCTCAAGAGAAAGATAATGAAATTAGTCAAGATGGAACAGAGAATGATGGTAAGTTATGCTAATTTGAGAACATTTTATGTGAGAATGCAATAGGCTCCCAACCCCAAAGAGAAGAAACTTTAAAATAGGAGAACCATAGAAGGAAAATAGAACGATTTGATTAACAGTTGGGCTAAAGCTAAAAGTGCAGTTTCTTTAATGTGGTGGTGTACTGTATATGTGGATCATACGATTGGCAAATTTGATAAAACGAAAATTATGCACGAAAAAACATGAGGTGTGCTAGATTGACAGTTTTCAAGTTTGACTTCTGTCAGTAAAATTGGACTCTACATAACCGATGTTTACTGTTTTGGCGAGACGGGCCTTTCAAGTTATATTCCTATTTTATTTGTTCCTGGTTCATTCATGATATACTTTGAATACTGTTATTTTAGGAGTGGGTAAATTACATTGATTTTATCAAATACTTTTATCATATGTATCGGTTTATCAGTCAACTTGATAGCAACTTGATAGCAACTTGAATGGTCAATAAGCTAGAGGTGATAGAATTGTTTCATTTCCATTTTCGGATCATTATGCACGTTTGATCACTGTCTCAATAGACAATAACGCTAAAGATGGCGGCCACGCAAAGCATGCTGGTAAAAAGCTCCCTGACGACTACCTCGCGACTTAAAATTTTGGTCTGCAGTTTCGACTAGTTAGCTGTGGTAAAGTTCCGAACAAGTAATCAATGTAAATACATAGCAAAATTTTTTAATTCGAACGCGAATCTTTGATTGAAACTTCAATTCGAATCAAAACGTTACCTTTTCTGCTTTGGAAAGGTTTCCTTTCGAACCATGTTGCATTCGAATTCAAGGTCGATTCGAATTCAAGCTAGCTGGTCGAAACGGCAGACCGAAATGTTTATGTAGTTAGGTGCGTGGTCGTCAGGAAGCCTTTTACCAGCATGCTTTGCAGCAAAACACAACAGAGTCTTTGGAGCCACCATCTTTAGCGTTATTGATACAGACGGCATGACGTCACAGCAGCGTTGAAAACACGACGCCATCTTTTTTTGGGGTAAATCTTCAGAAAATTTCTATAGGTTTCTTTTGGAAATTTGCAAAAAGTTGCATGAAATTGCTCCTCTATTCTACCTCGCGATAGTGAGTAGGGAAAGGATTGGTAGCAATTGTCAGTCAGACCTAAAACAATGAAATAAACACACAAACATGCTGTTTTTAGAAGCAAAACAAAAATTTAGGCCAAGAAAGCTGTGAGAAACTTGCCTTTGCGACGATAATGTCGTAATCAGTACCACAAACTCCGTCCGCTGTAAGTTGCTCGTCACTTCTTCAAAGTCAACCTTCCTTTCAGACATTCGCCTATCTATCTGCTCAAGTTTTCGAATAATTTGAGCAGCGTCCAAGCTTTTTGAATTAATTTATTGCGATAAATAAACAACACACTCTCAAAATCCCAGTTTGTAATAGCTTCATTTACCCCAAGTCTGATTTTCGAGCGCGAATTGATCAAGTGACGTGACATGTCGTCTGTATGAATTGTCTACTGAGGCTATTCAATGAGATACGGTAAAAATGGTAACATTGACAGAGTGTAACTGCGAAAGTACAATTTAGACCGTTCGTTATCTACTTCGAGTGAATATTCGTTGCGAAACTTAAGATAGCGCAGAAATTCCTAGCAGACGTTCACCAGACCCAAATAATAGAAAATTTTGCCATCACAAGTGAAAAACTTAAAAGCGCACACAGACGGATCACGTCACGTGATTAAATTTCAACGTATTTTCCCGTTCGTCTTTGCTTGCGTTGGTAATGGGCCTAGGTATGCAGCCAAATCTACGAGCAGTGCAGAAAACTGTCTTGGATTGCGTTACTTGCGTTCAAGACACTTGTTGTGTGGATCAGTTGGATGGTAGAAGATTCGAATAAAGGTTTTATGATGGTTGTTAGTTTTTTCGCCTCTCTTACGCCTTTTCAAGAATGAGCAATTGTTTGGAAATCCATAGTTTTTTAACCCAAACTTCGAAGCACAGACTTACGTGCTATTGGAAGATTTAGAAACAGCAGCGCTGAATGAAATATCTATTCACAGCAACATCGCAAGATAACATCTGGAGAAGAAAAATGATTGTAGATATCGTGCATAGTTTGATAAGTGCGCAGTTTGTATCTTGTTGCTTTTGTTTCTGATCCTATCTGTTGACATTGCTGTGATCACTGGAAGCTGTTCAGAAAGTTTGCTCGATATTTACAGTTTTTGATAGAGATTGGTTATTTTTACAGAACAAGAAAAGTGGTTGCCAATTAAAATGTGTTTTCACTTGTGAGGACTAGTATTACCAATTCCGAGTAAATTCAGTGGTGTACTGTTTGCTGAATATTGGGGGGGGGGGGCAAAACTTTTTTTCAGTTAAATGTGTTGTTTACTTAAGCCTACTGTTTTCAAACAAAATATCATTGTTTCCCCAGCATTTGGGGGAAGCGTACCCCCTGGCCCCAAAGTTTCCACCACTGGTGAAATTGAAGATCGGTTCTAAGAATTTTGATTTCTATCCGTTTCTTAATAAATTTTATTTCTTTTTTCACAGAAGAAGAAAGCGCAGAAGGTAGCGAAGAAGAATCCGGAAGCGAATCTGAAGCAGGAGAAAGTTCCGGGTCCGGTTCAGGCTCAGAATCCGAAGATGCGGATACACAGTCACAGTCAACACAAGATGCATCGGATAATTGCAGCATTATAGGCTCGACTCTAGAGAAAAGGAAAGCCGGAGCTGCGGAAGGAAATGAACNCTGAAGCAGGAGAAAGTTCCGGGTCCGGTTCAGGCTCAGAATCCGAAGATGCGGATACACAGTCACAGTCAACACAAGATGCATCGGATAATTGCAGCATTACAGGCTCGACTCTAGAGAAAAGGAAAGCCGGAGCTGCGGAAGGAAATGAACCAAAGAAGAGGAAAGTTGTTGATGAAAATCTTCTTCGAGTTCCTTTAGAAGACGGGTAAGCATTAAGGTTTAATTGTCTGTAATATGAGATTATTCACAGGAATGTTTATGCTCTACGATTTGTTTTCCTCGAACAAATGATTTCTAAGTCAAATTCCGAATGCTGCTCTTGCTAATTTGGTAAAAGCTTAGTAAAAGCGAAGTTTTACCTTCGTTGCCAATTAGATTCATGAATAGAAGTTCTTATATTGTGGAAAGGCTAATTTAAAGTGAATAACCAGGGCTAAATGGCATGGTCTATAAATAAGACAAAGAAATATCCTACACAGATCATTGTTTCTTTGGCTTTGTTTTGTTGGTTGGTGCACGTGCCAAGATTGTCAAATACTATAGGCTATTTTGACCTTATGAGATTTCATCTTTTATACCAGGTCATAGAATTTTAAATATGAAATTCATTTGGTCCAAATCAATCTTAAAGATTTTACTTGAGGGCCAATGTGTGAAACAGGACCAGAAACTTCGATGGAATATATGCGTGCCGTATTTCAGTTTCTGTGAGACAGTATTTTAAAACTAGAATCTCTACAAGGTTGAATATTCGCACGGAGCTCCTTTAATCCTATTTTCTTAAAGAGGTAAAAAGCTTTATTTCTTGGGGCAGACAATCAGTGTATACAATTACGTTGAGACTTCATCTCTTGTTTTATTCAGCTGGAGAAGACAGACAAGGATACGACCAACTGGAAATGGAGAAAGTCTTCGTGGCGATGTTTATTATTTTGCGCCATGTGGCAAGAAGATCCGCACGTACCCTGAGGTATTGAAATACGTGGAAAAAGAAGGCATCGAACATCTTGGTTTGGATAATTTCAGTTTTTCCACCAAAACAACAGTTGGAGAATTCTCAGAGGCGAAACAGGTAAGCTCACATTTCCATTTTCGATATTTACTATCTGAAAGACATTATTTTTGTCGTTTCATGCTTTATAACTCAACCCACTGTCCTTGTTAGGTGTTTTATGAAAGACTTAGCCCTTTCCCTGCTCCGTGTTTACGGAGGATTACCTGTCAATGAAAATGTCGATAGATTTTAGATCACGCTAAAAGGACATTTCACGCTAAAAGGGCTTCAGATGCTACAGCATATCAGCGCAATAAACTATTCAAGATGTGCAATAAAATTAGTGATCAATCGACAGAAATGTTGATTTATCTTTCTTGAAAAAGAATACATGGCTCGCTGGTCGCATAAATTGTTATATTTTGTACAATGGCATTCTCAGGCTACGTTGAAGACCTCAGGCCTTTTAAATCGTGTTACCCCCCCCCCCCCTCCCCTCCCTCCATTCGTCCAAGTCACATACGTCCAAGGACAAATAGTAACCATCTGTACCTAATTAAAGGACAATTCCGGGGTTTATAAAGTTAATGTTAGAAAACAAACTTTTCATCTCCTGAATCAAATGACAAACTTTTTTCCACATTTAGACTTGTGTTTTAGCTGTCTATTCAATAATCATCTTTGTAATTTACGCCAAATGTCGCCGCCATGGGTCTCCATTTTGTCCACGAGTACACGATAAGGAGGCTAGTCACGATTCAGAGGCGAGAAAACAATAGGGCAGCCTCATTCTCGTGTTGAACGTGGCGTCAGAACGCTCTGACCTTGTGCTTAATGACGTGACTACGCATTTGTTGCAGATTGTAAAACGTAATTTCGCAGAGAAAAGACAAAAAAAGTTGGGAAAAAGTACGATACACCATTCATAACAGTAACATTTTTCATTTTATCATCAGTCATACCAACCCCGGAATTGTCCTTTAAAGTAGGTAAAGATTTGATGAAGAGAAACTAAACTGTTTTAATTTGCCAGAACGCGTTTTGATTACCGAACAATCATCAGTTACAGGTTTATCTGAATTGCAATTATTTCAATACGTGACGCTGAATTTAATACGTTTGATACGCTGTATTCACAAGGCAATAAAAACAAAGCTAACGTTAAAGTATGAAGACATTTTAAAAGAGTAATGATTGTATTAAGGTGAGGAAATAATTCCAGGTCTTTTCGCCTGATCGATCCAACCAAGCCGTTTACCCAAGTTTTTTCTAGTACAGTTTCAAAGGGGTAATGTTGCATTTTTGCATTTTATTGCCTTCAGGGATCCAAATTTGAGATATTATCCGAAGAAGAAGTGTTGCGACGATACAACGTGGATAAAGAAAGGCAGATAGCTCGAACTGAGAGGATGAATAAAAAGAGAGAAAAGAAGAAACAGAAAAATGGTAACTCAAATCTTCATTACTTTTTCTCAATTTGTTTGGAATATTTTTAACAGGAACGACGTTTGGCTCTAGTTTGAAAGCCTCGGCTTGCCAAAGGGTTGAGTTATTCCTGTGTTATCCAACTTTTATTAATTTTGATAAGCGCTGATGGTGAAATGCAACTCTAAAGCTCTAACTGTGCAGCTTAAAAGATGTAAGGATGTATGAATATTTCGCTGGTATTGTAAGCAAATATCTTAGTGTTTGAAATGGATTGTTGTATCAAAATGTTTGCCATTTAGCTATGAATTGATTATGCTTTCGATTTCTATGCACAGCTGTGTCTGTCCTTGCCGAATTTTACATTGGAAACAATGAAATCCAGATTCCTTGGTGTAACTTACCACACTAAGGACCAAGTGGCACTAATTATATGCAAATCCTGAACTTAAATGAACTGTATATATGAGACATTACACGCCAGATATTTTTTGTGGTGGACTGTCTTTAGTAATTTCTCAAAATTTGTTTTTGACGAAATCATCTTTCCTCAACTTCGTTTTGAATTATTTCTAAACAGAGACTTTGAAGAGAGCAATTGAAGCACGACAAAGAAAGAAGGTCGAAAAGGAGGTCGCAAATGCAAAGAAGAGAAAACGTAAGCACAACTGAATTTGTGTGTATTTCTTTACCAGGAAAACTTTTTCCTATTTACTCAAACGAGGTCTCAAACTCTAAGTTGAAGCCTTTTTACTATAACACGTTATCAAAAACGAGAAAGCTAAAATCTCGGTTCCTCCGCAGAAGCCGTACAAACGGAGCAAGATTTTTCGGTACACCCTGTAATGTGCAAAGACATAGAAACAGTAAAAACAGGAGTTCGCCAAGTTCGTCCACCAACAGACTAACTTGCACGAACAATCTTTTTATTTGCATGTTGTACAATAATTTCAATGAAAACAAACAAATACTTTTATTTGAATTGTACTTCGAACAGAGTATAATATTGCACAGACTAAGTTGCCTCTAAAACTTTAAAGAAGTTACTGGAGGAACACACAGGTGCAGGTACAGGTGCTACTAAAGTTAGGCCTTGGCAAATGCTTATTTCTGTAACGTTGTGGCAAACATAGATGCAAATATGTTTTTTTATATAGATTTGCGAACAAAAAATTTCTTTTACTGGTAAGCCATGATTTATCGTGAAATCGTTCGCCACCATGTAGACCTACTATCCGACCTCATAAGGTAATCAATGGCCTATTGTTTTGCGTGGGAACACAGTTGTAGTTGCGGCCTATTTTGAGTTTATAATTGTATCAGCCAAAGTTTGCTTCTTTGTAGAGCGAGTTGTTGCTGAACAAAAGCGGCAAAAGAAAGAGAACGAAAGACAGCAAAGAGAAATGGTTAGTAAGATTTATTTAAAAGAATTATTCAAATCTCTCTTCGCATATTAATTATTTAAAGCAAGGATGAACCGTTGAATCTGCCGCTCTGAACTATTCATGTCGCTCAGAGGTGGATTTTAACGTGTGTGATTAAGTCTCTGCAAAGGATTTACTTGAATAGTTAGTAGGTCTTTGGGAAAAGATCCCATGGGTTTGGGATGTTCTTATGAAACTGCATTGAGCGAAACTGTTCTGATCATTGCATTCTCTCTGTTGATTTCGGAACTTCACGAAATTGCAAACGACGAAAGCAGATGTTAAATGTTAAGCATGTTTTGAATTTGAGTAGAACTTCTCCGGCCATGATTGAATTCAGAATCTGTAGAAATGGAAGTTCTTTGCATGTATTTTTATTTCATCTGTGCCTAGAGTTGCAAAAGATATCTTTGATATTTGGCAACCTCAACTGGTTGTCAAATATTTCCTCTAGCAATATAGTTTCTTCCAGCTGAAAATTTTCTTCCTTAAGTTCCCTTAAATTTGTATTGGTATTTGATGTGTTTCTACTGTAATTGAAATGAAGTTGGTTGATTTAAGATTTTATACAACTTTTATTTATTTGCCTGGCCAGAAAGCTGGTTCCAAAAAGTGGAACTAACTATCAGGGAGAAGCATTGTTGGCTTTTGTTACTGTATGTGACTTTGCATTGTCCTTTTCAATATCATTGTCCGAATAAATTCAGCACTCAGACTGTCAACTTTCCGATAAGCCCAAACTAAAGGCTGTCTCACATTAGATATCAGGTGAAAATATCCGCGAATAAAAACGATAGAAGTGTTTTGCATAATTAATTTTGCGTTTCCGCAAATCTCACCTGACATCTAATGTCAGACAGACTTTAATGTGCTACTTTGTTTTGCGCATCGTGTTATGTCTGAGCAATGTGCTGAAATCATAGTACTGAAGAATAGATGTATCTTCTTTTAGGAAAGGATACACAAAGCAGAGCAGTTGCGGATGGAAAAGGAAATGAGAGCGAGGTCACTTCAACAGGTGCGTTGTTGTTATATTGACCTGTTATATCTTTTGTTGGATTGGCCTATTTGTATCTCAAGATACGCAAAAACGTTTATTTGTCAATTTTATTTGCTTAAGGTTAAATTAAAGATGAAGTATTTAAGCCCATTTCGACTTCATTCGCAAAACGGATGCGATTTGCGAATTCCGAATTCCGAACGTATGCGAATTCAATACACACTTCAAAGTTGTTCGCACGAAATTCAATTGTTTATTCAGCCAATGAAATCTATCTCTTTTTGATAGCGCCTGTCGCCTTTGTCTCTTTGTTTCGAAAAGTTGTTTTCTAATTGGCTGCCGTCAATCCGGGACAATAGTTCGCATACGAACGTTCGCAAGAAATTAAACATTGCGAACAGGTCAAATCGCATTGCGAACATTCGCATGCGAATTTCAAACAAAAGTTTGCATGTGATTTGTGAATTGCGAATGAAGTGGAAATGGGGCTTTAGAGGCAAAAGATTTTAACTTCAGTTGTTAGCATGATAATTCCGGCGTAAAAGGGCATTTGTAAGCATTTCTAAGCAGTCCCAGCAATAGTTGCTTTCTAAATTTCATCTCTTTACGCCAACTAAAATTTTGAGAATTATTAAATTTTAAAAGTTGATTCTGAAAAAAGTAACTTTAAATTTGTTATTGAAGTAGCCACCTCAAACATAAACTAAGGTTTAACGTGGTATAGGGAGTAGTTGACAGGTAATTGATTCTTAAGAGAGCTTGTTCTAAAAGTATTGTCGCTCTATTTTATAGGAGAAAATTCATAAGCAAGAGAGATTGAGAATTGATCGCGAGATGCGACAAAGAGCATTACACGAGGTACTAACCATTATCTTCTAATTATCAATAATATTAAATTTCATAATTTTCTCGTAATTCACATAATAATATAATCACATTTCCCGCTTTGTGGCGCGTGTTTTTGCCCTTAATAATATCCTTGATTTTAGGTTGTGCATTGGAATATTTTGATGAGTGTGGAAATTAGTTGAAAAATTGTAGTTCTTTGTGTTTTGAAAACATGATCTTTGCAATGATATTTTAGGCGAGAAGAAATAAGAAGGAAGCACTACAACATGCAAAAATGGAGGAAGCAATGAGAAAAGCAAGGGTACAGCACTTTCTGTTTGATAAATAGGAATAGTATTTCCAGCTACAGCCACTTAAATCTTTTTGAGATCTTCTCTACAGTGAGCAAGTTCCGCTTGTTCCTCAAGGTGGTTATAGTGTTTCTTCGCCTTACACCCGTTTAACAGTTAGTCTGCATTGTGTCATGGAAATAAATGCATGTAGACTCTCTTTTGATACACCCCCGTCTAAGTGCCTCGGTGAGATGTCAGATGTTCACCGGAGTGCTGGTGATGAAAAAAATAGTCGCATTTTTGCCTATCAGCTCTGACTGTGTACCGAGGACAACATAATTTTTGACGGGGAACTGTTTCTGCGTGGAAAGCAGTTCTCAGATTTCTCTTCGGTGTTTTCACAATTCGCAGCCGAGGTTTCGCTTGTGAGGCGTTTTGTACCGAGGACAGATTTTGCTTCATGTTTGTACCGTGGTAGAATGTGACGGGGGTGTAGTCATAACTGATCTCTAACGTGCCAAATTCTAGACTGTTTCTCCAGCTTTCGTTGATATAATTTTCGGTAAAATATTGTTTTTCTTCTCCAGGAACGTGAAATGAAAAGGCAACAAACTGTTATCCTCAAACAGCAAGAAAAAGAGAGAAGAAAGCAGCATTTAATGATGATCAGAGCTCTTGAATCACAACGCAAGGCAGAGGTATGTGCACCTCGTTTTAAAACCTTTGCTTTATGTTTTATTATGGACATGAGAATCAATTCCTTTAAGTTCTTAATTATTTTCATGTGCAGAACGTAAAAGATGTGTTGGATAACAGAAATCTCTGATAGATAGGTTTTGTCAGATATTGATCGAAACAAACTGTCATCACAAGAGAAGAACGTAAAAGAAAAGAACTCTGATATAACGTTAACATTTATGTATTTGAAATATATCATTGAGAAAACCCGAGTTTTTTCGTCGTCATTTTAGGCCTAGTTTAAAAGTCGCATTTCTGCCGTGTCGAATTGAATTACATTTCATGCGACAATAATGCGGCAAAACTGCTTATTGAGTTAAACGTCGCAAATAATATTACCACTTCAAATTTACTAATGAGAACCCCCATATGGAGCAAGTGCATTGGGTATGATTTTCTCGGTATTTTCTTCGTGAGTGTAAATTAAGGAACAGCCAATACGATAATTTAATTAGACACGGCAATAATGCGGTTCTCTAAAGCAAGTCACGCTCTTGGTGAATTAAGCGGCAGAGCTGGTGAACTACTGCCGAATTTAATTATTTAATAAGACGCTGATTTAAACGTCGCATTGTCGTCGCGGGCCTTACAGGTGTTCCGTTTGTCTAAGGACGTTCGACTTTCAATGGCGTTATTGTATCATTTTTTATTATTTTGGCATCCAAATGAAATGATGATCTTACGTTGTTGCCACATTACTCTAATTGTACGGCTTTGATTTGCTGTTACATTCATTCATATAGATACGTTTCAAGAGCTGATCAATGACTTTCTCCCCTTATCGCGTTTTTAGGAGAGGGAAAGAAAGAAAGAAGAGAAAAGATTGGAGAAGAGGATACTCAAGCAAAGAAAAATGGTGAGCGTTTTTCATCAGTCAAAATGAGAATTTTCCATCAAAAATAAGAGACGATCTTAGTATTCTGCTTGCAGCATGTTTTAAAGACCCTCTGCTAACCATGTGGCTTTGCACACCGTTGCTGTCCCAGAATGCACTGCAAATGGACTTTCAGATTATCTGAAAGTCTCTGATGCTAGGCCGGTGTTGTGCTGTTTTCTCATGCGCAGCACGCAAAGCCTCATGGTTAGCAGAGGGTCTTTAAGAATACAACGACGTGCAATTGTCACTTTCGTTAATTTATAAGTGCTTTTGTTGCTTTGTTTTTCCAGGAACAGCGACGCCTTGAGAGATCAATAGCTCGGGAACTGAAGAAGCCTGTAGATGATATGGTATTAAACGACGGAAAGGTAGTTAAGTTATTATTGAATTTCTCTTGTAATTTTATGCTTTTAGTAAAACCATTCTACTTTGTTAGATGATTTATCTGTTTTGGATTTTTAAGCAACGACGAGATCTAGAAGATTTCCTCAGTCATTGCCAAAAGACTGCAACCTCTCCTTTTGCACGCTCGCTGATATTTACTTGACTGTAAAAAATTGTTTTGTGTTTTAATCTAACTTTACAAGAATTCGTACCTTGTTCTTAGCCTATACTGTATTTGGCAAAATCTTTGTCAATTTGTTGTTAGATATTAGGCGTGTTTCATAGATTAAAGATGCAGGACATTTATTTCCGCATAGAAAGTGTTTGGATTCTTGTGCCCTCAACAGCAGTCCTCTTGTTCTTACCAAAACGCTTTGCACTTAAATACTTGTTTTTGCTATTAAAGATTTCATAATTATGATTTTCGTCATATTTCAACAGCCGCTGCCAGATTACTCACGAGTCAAGGGAGTGAATATTCCAGGGAAAGCATATGCAGATTTGCTCATGGTTGCAGAGTTTGTTTACTGTTTTGGGCATGTGCTTGACATAGGTAAGTGAATTTTTAAGGTGATAACTCTCCATATTTTACCTATCCATATTTTACATCAGCTGATATAAAGAATTTACCGATTGGCTGAAAAGATCCCGCTGCTTAGTGACTTACATATTTTTACCTGTTGGTTGTTATGCCACGAAATATCTCAAAAAGGACTCCAGAAGGCTGATATAGATTTCGATATATCATACAAGCTTTACGGTATTATTAGGATCTCGGCTGTTGAAAATAGAACTCCCCCGTACTCAAAGCTTTCAAATCTATTCGACTCTATTATGAAATGAAAATCCACTTTAGGGTGTAGAAAGTTGCAGTTATTTGCTAATCAGCGTTTGGTCCCTCCTATGCATTTGCGATTTTGTATGTAAAGAGTGTCTTTCTAAAAATGAACACAACTCAGTGACCTGCCATTACAATAGTGTACACATGTTCAAAAGTAATGTTTATCCCTCTTTATATTGAAATGAATATGTAGTTGACAATATTTTCCTATTTTTTCAGATCCTGAAACAGATTTTCCCGGACTAGCAGATCTGCAAGCAGCCTTGCTTAATGAATCCAGCAATGATGATGCTTTGGTATCAGCTAGTGAGGCGCTTCTCTCAGCTGCTTTGCAGGATCCTGGTGCATCGGTAATGAAATTTACCCAATTTATCAAAGTTATGAATTTATGTTCGTCTCGCATCAAGCTTGATTTCTTGTTTTTTGATGGGATAGGCTGACAAGAACTAAGAAAATCGTCTAAAGCTAACGGCTCAAATAAAATCTGTGAAGTTGGAGGAAAGATGGAAGCTTTATTCAAAGATATCTGAACCGGTTTCGATGGGAATGAGGCGATGAATTATTTTTTGAAAACATCTACTGGCTAATTGAAAATGTTTTCAACCCAAGCTAATATGAATATTGTTCTTTATTGTTCCTTAGTTGTGAAAATTACTGGAACATGTGTCTTGCTCCGAAAAACTTTGTTGTCGATTGATTGTGGTATCTAAAAGTGGTACAATTTTGGTTTTAGGCAAGTTGTTAAGAAACAGCGCAAAATTTTGAATCCCCACTGTTTACTCGTTCCTTGATTTATATATCAGTTCTTTTATGGATGACTCATGGGTTCAGTAGTGGTTAAATGTAGCTACCGTTGCTGCTATATTAGAACAAGGTTCATTGTCTTTGCAGGCAAAAACAAAACTTGGCGTATCCATCGAAAACATAGAACTAAATGACTCAAACATCTCAGAAGTACTGCGATTATTTATCATTTCAAGAAATGAAGATCAGCCTCACATGGTAGGTAGCAATGTAGCACTTATGTGCATTCATTGTGTGTTCATTTTGTACGCTGCTTTGTTTAATTGCGGAATTATTTTTCATTATATGCGTTGTAATAGAGTGAGGTATTGGTAATAGTCGAACAAATTCTTCCCGAAATCTTTATTCAAACTGTAGGCCTATATCAAGAGCGTGCAACCCAATTTTTGTTCAATTATTTTTATCCACTTTTTCAATTGTGATATTTTTGTACCTATACTTGGATTTAAAATTTCTGGCGAAACTAGTAAAGTAGAAAGAGATTCGAGAAAGCATCTGGTTGTATTCTCAAGTAATAAGCCTGCTTGTTGTTTCTATCAGTTGCAAAGTGATTCTGAACACGAGGCTGATCAATATGTTTTTTTTATTCACATAAAAGTCTGTATTTTCATGTGCCCTAGATGATTTATAGTTTGTTTTGCTATAGCTTTCTAACTTGCTCACTGAAAGACCAATACAAAGTCTATCACCTGTGCAGAAGGCTGAAATTCTGGCATTCCTCGTCAACGAGTTGCTGTGCAGCGACAAGATCTACAAGTGCGTATCTTTTGAATTATTCCTTGCTTTTTTGGAAGTTTATGTTCAGTTTTCTCTTCGTAATCGACTGTCACTGTATTGGTTCTTTTGCAAGCAACCAGTTAACAAAAATGATTTCGTTCGATTTCAAGGTTGCTTGGATAGGGTTGCTTGGATAGGTTCTAGTCTTTATTTAGCTCTGGATCTAACGCCAAACAGTTCTCATCAAGAACATCATTGTTCATTTCACAAAATTGAAGCAGGTGTGTTTCTTTGTTGTGAGGCTGGATTGGCTCGCTTTTAGTGCGATCGCTATTCGATCACCATATTTTAGATCTATCATTTGTCAGCTTTGAAAGGTTTATTTTCTTATTGCAGTGAAATGGATAATTGTTTAGAGCACATGTCGAACCTTCGAAGGGACAAATGGAACATGGAGGGAAGGATTCGAAAGTATGTTGTCCTACTGTATTTTAACCTCTTACAAGACAGGAGAGATATCTACTCTGATGAAATTACAATTTTTCTCTCTGATACGGCATTGCAGAAATGAAATAATTTTTGTAGCTTTGGAATTTGATTTTTTTCATGCAGGGTTGCCTATTATTGTTGTTCTTTTCTTCTCTCGATTGTTTCTCTTAAAGGCAGATTGTTTCTCTCGATTGTTCAACCAGCAGCCTTTGTTTGCGCGTAGATTTCTATTGAGGCAGCCATTTTTGTAGACCACAAAAATGTTCATTTTCATAAAACAGAGCACGCAAGGGATCAACTTTGAATAAGAGCCTTTAACGACAAAACTTTGTGTTTTAGATTGGTGCTCGAAGGTCTGTCAATAGGTAAGCAGTTGGAAATGTGAAGTAAAGAATTTGTGTAGATAGAAGGGAAATTTCAAAATCCATCAATGGCTCATTATTTTGTAAATATTCTGTTTTACTTTATCGTTGACAAAAATAGATCTTACTAGTCGTAAGGCCTATGTGAAACCCCAAACTTTGATATCAAATAAAACGAACGGTGATATTTACTCGAACATGTCTTCAGAATTACGTTGCCTGAGGGATGTAAGAACTTATGATAAAGTTGCTAATTTCCGAATTCCAATACAAAAATGCTGTCTTTTAACAATGCAGTTAAATCTGATCTTGTTCTTAAATCTTCAGGCTAAAGGCAGATTTAAAATCGAAGAAGTCAGAAATGGGTCCAACGGCTGAATCACAAGGCAGTGAGAATAATCAAACACCAAAAGCAAAGTCAAATTTGAGCCAAATTAGAAAGAAAATTGCCCAAGATGACGAAGCTAGCAACACTTCAATGGCCAAAGATGATCAAGATGATGATGATGATGATGACGAGGACGATGAAGAGGAGGACAAAGACAGTGAGGAGGACGATGATGGAAATGATGACCAAGAGGAGGAGGATGATGGAAATGATGACCAAGAAGAAGATGAGAGTGAAGATACTGATGTAAGTTCAGTATTGATTGATTGATTGATTGATTGATTGATTGATTGATTGATTGATTGATGATTAGTGATTAGTGATTGGTTGATTCCGTAATGATTGATTGTTTGATTGCTAGGTGGTTGTGTGATTAGTGTTTGGTTGATCAGTGATTGTTTGATCGATCAGTTTATTAATTGTATTATCAATTGGTTGATTGTTAATTTTTATTAAGGGAACTTCAATGTTTATCTGTCAGTCAATTTAAAGGGGCCTTTGCAGCCAGCGTACCTTGCACGTGCCATCTCTTTGTTGGCGGCCATTTTCGTGGACCATGAAAACGGTGGCAACAAAGAGACCACAAAAGGATGTATTCACAAAGCATTCTGGTTGCAAAGGCCCCTTAAAGTCAGTGTGACTCTGCTGTACTGTTAATTTTGATATATCGTCATTTTCAGGACGGCACAGACCCGACCACGGTTGAAGAGATCGAGAAAAGAATCGCAAAACTGGAGAAGGTAGATCTTTTGAATACACTATTTGTTTCTTTCCTTAATGCAGTGCCCTTTTCATTATTGAAGGAAAGAAGACCATTATATAACCTTAACATATCCTTTTATTGTCTTCATGCCGAATGATAATCAGCTTTATAGAGTCTGCCTGGTGTTGTTAAGGATATTCTTCCATCCAAAAATTCGAAGAAAATATTTTTCTAAATCCCTTCTTCCCTTCCTTAAAGCTTTGAATTCAAGCTTTAAAATGGGAAATGATAGATTCTGCAAGATGTCAAGTTCAATAAAACCGTGCATAAAAGAGCCACAATTTTTTAAGAACCTTCAGGCTAAAATTTTGGAGGAAATTTCTAAAATTTGTGAACATGACATTAGAACTGAAAAGGAAGATGTTTCAAAGGGTAGATGCACAAAGCATGTATTTCATATGGTTTTCTTAAAGTAATGTTCCCCTCTTATATGCATTATTCTGAAATGTTAAATCCAAGATTAAGAATTTTTGCTAGGCTTAGCTCAAAAAGTGGTTGTTCTTATATGCGTGTTTTTACTGTAGTTCGAGTTAAAGTTTATTCTAGTAAGCTCAATGATGATAAGTGAGTATTTATTTTCTGTCATGTAGAAACATTCGAAGTATCGCAACAAGCTTTTCACTGCATCACATACTCTACGTGGTCTCTCCGTTGGTCAAGACCGATATAAACGCCGATATCATATCCTACCACACGCCGGGGGCGTTTATGTTGAGGGAATGGAGAGTAGTGAATACAACGAGAAAGAAGCGAAAGGAAAACTGAGAGAAGAAAGAAATAGAAGAAGAACATCTAGTGGAAATAGTATATCAGATTCGAACTTAACACCAACAGTAGAGGAAAAACACAGACCAACGTTAGATGCACTTACACCAGATTCTGTTCATAATAATATCGATAAAACAATTTTGAAGAGTCCGGGAATTAAGAGTCCAGGCATGAAGAGTCCGCTTTTTAGCCCTGGAATAAAGTCGCCTGGTCAGCTTAATAGAGTGAACAATGTGTTTGATAACGAAATTAGTGCTCAAGTCAACTCCATGCATGAAAGAGGCGAAATATTATCACCAAAACATGAAATGGTATCACCAAAACATGGAATGATGTCACCGAAACATGGAATGTTCTCGCCAAAACACGGAATGATGTCGCCAAATGATAGAATACTTTCTCCTAGGGATAGAATGATATCACCGACAGGATCGCATGGACATGAGTTCAACGAGCATAAAGTTTTCAACTCGAAATGGTTCAGTCTTTTTCCGAAGAAAGCATGCGATGAAACTTCGTTAACACGGTCGAGCATCATCTCACCAGCTGCCAGTCAAAGTAAAATCATAATACCTCCGAATGTTAAACTATTGAGCCACGATCGAAACTTTTGTGAATCCATTTCAAATAGAATGCATATACCAGGACATAATCCAATGCATGGTTATATGCACGGTATGCCAGGACATCACCACAGCCCACATGGACATCCCCATGGATATCACCACGGACCTCATGGGCACCCGGGTCATTATCCGTTAACCCCTAATGGAACAAGTCACCCTATCGTACATTACCCCAGTACTCAGATGAACGCAGAGCACGGGGCATTCCCAGGCAGTCAGGAAGGAATGACTAAAGCATCTATGTTAGGACTGGCTCCTCCTGGAGTTGATATTCAGACACTTATTCAACAAGATCCCCAGAAAGCAGCTGTTCTTTTGGAGATTCAAAGCTTGGAGCCTGCTGCAGTCCCTGAAGGTAAAGACCCGTTATTTATTATCTGTATATATTTTTATCTCTGTGCACTCTCAATGAAATAGAACAGGTGATTCGAAGATATCATTGCATTTTATAGATTGGGAGTGTCTGGTAAGACAGGATTTGCAAAAGGGGAAATTTTGTCGGAACGCTTTTCAACGTCAAGTTTGATGTATAGCTTCTCTAACATGCTCTCTTGAAATCGAAAAGACCAAAAATAAAAAGAGCGAGCTTGTTTCCCTATTTTTCAGGAGAGTCTGCTCGCATGCGCTCTGTGATTTAAATGATATTTTTATACAACTTCGCAATTATTTAGCAAGTTGTAACACAAGCATTCAATCTTGAGCTTTCAGAACGATATAGTCAACAACGTTCGAAATCCTCATTGTCGGTTTCATCAATGCAGTCAATGTTGTTCACACGGCAAATCCTGTGTGTGTGAAATTTTACGTACAGTGTTGTTGCAACATGGAATTTTGAGACGATTTCAAATGAGTATGTCTGTTATATTGATTTTCGGTCTTTGTTTCTAAGCTTCGATTTTAAAACATGGATTTCAAAAATATTCTCGAAGGCTTTCAAGATGTGATAGTATAAATTGTTACCCCTTTAAGTTACTACAGAAGGAAATAGTTGCTGATGAAAATTCAAGAACATACTGGCAGAAATATATCACTATCTCGACTTGGTAGATGTTTTGTTATTGTAACGAACAGAGATGTTATTATGATAGTAATGTGATTTGTGATCGATTTTCAGAAAAACAATATGGATGGTGGAGAATCAATGATCCTGAAATGGTTCACCGACTGTTGAAATCATTGCACACAAGGTAAGCCTAAACTAACTTACCCTAGCTCCTTTTTTGCAAACCTTTTCGCTGTTATTTTATCTAATGTGGCACATCTAGTTAATGTTGATTTGAAAGAGCTAGGCTGCAATTACATTATATCAAAATGCCTTCATTTGAATATTGTGGTAAAGGTGAAAATAACATTGGTCCTGCAATGCAACGCGTTGTGGTTTTGCGTCACGAATCGAATATTGTAACTTTGAACGTAGTAAACGCTTGAAATAGGTTTGTTAACCATTTAGAATTCCGACTTCTGAATCAATTCTAAATGTTCCAATAATAGATGCTCAAAGTTGGAACATTATGGTTTACATCCGAAGACCCACTGTCCACCAGAAAGTCGCCACCCTGGTCCTTTACCAGAACAGCTACAAGATTTATCATGTGGTAATGCTCTGATGTTGTAAAACAGGGAACTTTCTTTCAAGTACAGTTGACAAATATCAATTTTAATTCATTTTTTGTGTCATTTAGGGGAATACGAGAAAAGATGCTACAGAAGAGTCTCACTCGACACACTGAATATGCATGCAGCTCATGTAATAAGAACAAAGAAGCTTGTAAGTTTTTACTTGTAAACAGTTTTCAAATCTTGTTCTTTTTGGGTGGTTAATCATAGTAATTAAGACAAACAAGATATCCAAACGCTAGTCAGAAATTACTATCGTCTGAATTAGCTCGGCCATACAGTTGTCTTAAAACTGAATATTCTGCTAAAATCCAAGTGTCCTGTGGCTAAGTAAAAGGCAGGTAATAGCTTGTGTACTCACTGAATATTTGCACAGACTATTTGCTTTGGTGTGGAAGGTTGTGAGTTTTATTTCAGTGGCTGTATGTTGTGGGGAGTGAAATGGCACAGAGTTCTTATGTTTTTTGACGAGAAAATAGTTTTCAATTTTCGGTTGAGATTTGATTTGATTTGATTTGATTTGATTTGATTTGATTTGATTTGATTTGATTTGATTTGATTTGATGCAAATTAGATTGGGTTGTTTGCTTAGCTTGGGCATTGAGCTGCTAAGAAGGTCATTCAGACGAAGGATAGCAAAACAAGAAAATCGAAACGGTAACTGTTGCTTGCAAAAAAACTTACAAAATGAATTTAATTCTAGTTTCGATGGAGCACAGCGATGATGAAGAAAATAAAGAACCGGAGCCTTTGAAGAGTCCAAAGAAAGACAAACACAAACCATTCAAAGCAAATATTCCTGGCAAAATCGAAGATCGAAGTTTTCCACAAGTTGCATTTTCAACAGATAAAGATATTTTGGTTGAGATTGAAGAATTAGAAGAGAAAATGTTTTCTGCTAGTTTGCAAAACAAGGTATGTCATTCAGTTATCAAACATTTTTAACGATTTTTGTTCTTTTAATAAGGTCATTCTTCGCATCCCTGTTCCCATACATCCCTTTTTATGTTCATTCCCTTTCCATTTTTAAACTAAGACCTGGAAATTTTAGCCCTATAGAAGAACAAGTGAATGTTTGTCCGCTAACACTTTTCCAACCAGAAACCATATGCCGGAATTTCTGTGGAAAATTGATAGATTTTGTTATACCGTAGCACGATGTGTGCCCAGCCTGGAATCCACCCTAGTTTATTCCTGTTCATCCCCCTCCTTTCTCCTGAACCATTGTGCTGTTCATTAGATTGAGTTGTGCTACGTTAAGCTCTGCGTGTTTAAAGGACAATTCCGGGGTTTGTAAAATTAATGTTAGAAAACAAACTTACCATCCCCTGAATCAAATGATAAACTTTTTTTCGCATTCAGACTTCTGTTTCATCTGTCAATTCAATAAATATCTTCGTAATTTAGGCCAAACGTTGCCACGATCGGTCTCCATTTTGCCACGAGTACACGATAAGGAGGCTAGTCACGATTCAGAGGCAAGAAAACAATAGGGTAGCCTCCTTCCAAGAGGGCTTTGAGATGATGTCACTGAGCATTGGTCACTTTTTATGACGTCACTGAGCAGTGGTCGCTTTTTAATACGTAATTTCGCTGAGAAAGAGGAAAAATAGTGGAAAAAAGTACGATACACCACTCATAATAGCATAATCTTTCATTTTATCATCAATTATACCAACCCCGGAATTGTCCTTTAAAGCAGTTTGCAGTAAACATTAAGTTCAACTGGCCAATTTCCAACATTTCCAAACGTGTTATTGTAATACAAAGAATTTGCTTGGACTCTTTGTTAGTAGATTTTTCTCGGAGAGATCTGTCAACATCGNGAAAACAATAGGGTAGCCTCGTTCCAAGAGGGCTTTGAGATGATGTCACTGAGCATTGGTCACTTTTTATGACGTCACTGAGCAGTGGTCGCTTTTTAATACGTAATTTCGCTGAGAAAGAGGAAAAATAGTGGATACACCATTCATAATAGCATAATCTTTCATTTTATCATCAATTATACCAACCCCGGAATTTTCCTTTAAAGCAGTTTGCAGTAAACATTAAGTTCAACTGGACAATTTCCAAAATTTCCAAACGTGTTATTGTAATACAGAGAATTTGCTTGGACTCTTTGTTAGTAGATTGTTCTCGGAGAGATCTGTCAACATCGGTGTCAACATTTTGTTCTCTTTTCATTTCAGACATGGAGACTCTCACAGAAGGCTTCTTCTAACGTTTGTTACGTTAAGAAAGGTAATTAATGGTTTTTATCAATATGTTTTCATTTCTTCTTGCATGTATTCTCGTGTAGTCTGTCATAGTATGATCGGTTTGCCGAAACTCCTCTCTTGACGATGGCACCGGAAAATTACTTCACTTATTACTTCAATATTTATAAATTTATTTTATCATCAGTCAATCCACTATTCGACTTTTCTTCCAGAATCGAAATTAAAAACAGAAGAAAAGCCGTTGGAACTTGCGAAAGGAAGACTACTTTCTCTTGAGTGTGGAATTGAGAGACGTTATCTGAAACCACCGTTCCGACTCGAGTAAGTTATCATTTTAAGGCACATTCTTATCCAATCCCGTTTTCTTCACTTATCGTCAGTAATAAATGCCGTTTCTGTTGGCATTTCTTTTAATAAAGACTTTTTATTTATTCAGCAGTTCAGCAAAGAAATTCACAGGGAAGATTTTTTTCAAAAAGATGGATTAAGTGTTTTGTCCATAAGATTCGGAATTTGTATTCATTCCCATCTAGGATTGCTAACTTGTATCCACAGATATGTTTTTGTTTTTGGTATTGGTGTTATCAACTTTTTAATAAGTTATTTTTAACTTTTTCACAGGAAACATCCAAATCAAACACATGTTGCAAAAAGTAACGGAGATTCTCAAGGTTAGTTTATATTTCTTGCAGAAAGTGTTCCAACTTCGTTTACTTGGAGTTTTGTACATAGATGTACATTGTCACTTGGCATAACATTACCTATGAGACTTGAAGGGCAGAACAGGGGTATGCATACTTGTTCTTGCGAAAGAACATTTCACGTCGGAAGAAAATTTCAAATTGTGTGCAGCAGATGTTTGGAACTTATATTTTTGACTCTGCACGTGATGGAACTAATTGATGCAATCGACTTTCCCAACATGTAAAAAAGCTAAAACAAAACAATTGTGTTCTCGACAACTGCAAAAGCCGGCAAGAAACCCTTTTGCATTTCTTCTCTGTGTTTTTGTATTCTACAATGGATATTCCATTGCTCTATGCTGTTTTTGTCATCCTAGTTTATATTATTATGTTTTTCTTTCGCAGCTTCAGCGGATGGACAACCACACAGGTAAGACATTCTATAAAACTTGAAACATCACTTTGCTGCTCAACGTAGATGCCCAAAATGTGCACAAGAAAGAGAATTTTGATACTTAATTGTAGATGAGCCAAATTCAGTATAAATTTATGTTATTTACATATGTGTCTTGCATGCATTATTGCAGCAATTTCTCAGGGGTTTCTATCTCTCGTTTTTAGTGGTACAGTGCAATTTCTTTCTCTTCACAGCTCGGATAAAGATTGGAGGATTACACCAAGCTTGTTGAACTGGAGAGAAACCGTGGATAGTTGCACCTCCGCAGCTCAGTTAGCCATGTGTATCAGCATGCTTAAAGATTGCATTGCATGGGAAAGATCAATCATGAAAGTGGTATGCGTGCTAGTTATCCATGAATTAATCTTTTTAGACTTTTTTCAGTATGCTGGGTGAGTCAGAAAAAACGTGGTGCGTTTAGCAAACCATATTCTGGTGAAAAACAAGTAAAATCGGGAGTGTTGAAGTTTTATTTTGCAGAAGAAAGATTGAATTAGTTATAGAACTTTAGTTTGTTAAAATCGGTCATTTCTTTCCTTATTTATTTGCGATTTTGTGATATAGCCATTTTGTTGAAAGTATCGCTAGTAAAAGAATTTTCAGTTTGCTAACAATGACAATTAAAATACTAATCCCCTAGGGATACAACATAAGCAAGATTAGTTTTCCTTTTGTGCTCTAACACAATGCATGCATTGTTTCAAGTTTTTGGTAGAGAGACAATATGATTGTCATGGTTTAGAAGGTCACACGTGCATGAATATGAATCTAATCGAAAGCCTATTTTAGCAATCTTGCGAAACACCATTTTACTGAAATCGCTCGTAATTCTGGAACGGAAAGACCGATTTCGACCAAACAAATTTTCATAGCTAAGTTTGCTTTTCTTCTAAGCAATGAACTTTAAAGAAGCGAATTTGCAAATTAAACTGCATCAATAAAAATTGGCAAACACCGCACGTTTTTTTTCTGACTCACCTGGTATTTGAACGTGATAACTCAGGGGGGAGGGGATAACCGAGACCATGAAATGATAGGATTTGGACGAACGGAGGTATGCTTGCTTCAAAGTTGTAAAAGGGGACCAGACCCGTAATTCTCTGAGTACCTGTTCACACTTGAGACAATTTTGAAATAGGTCTTAATGGATTTGAAACAATTGTAAATTATTTGCAGTTCTTTCTCTAACAAGTTATTTTCTCTTTTACTTAGTTTTGCATCGAATGTCGGAAAGGAGACAATGAAGAGTTGTTGCTGTTGTGTGATCAGTGTGATCGAGGATGCCACACCTACTGTTGCAACGTGAGTCCTGCTTTTGTTTCATTTTCTTTTGCCGAAAGCTTTTATTAGCATAGCGTGTTTTTCCTCAATTAAATTTGGTTGAGAATGGTTCCAGTCTGAACCGAAACGTTCCGGATTTGTCAAGCCCTTAGGGCCAGTAGTTTAATAAAATGATTCAAGTCGAATGAATGAAATATAATATGAACTGAGATTTACTTCAGCATGTTTATTGTCGTCATCCTTGTTCTGAAAAGCTTTTCTTATCTGCCATTTGTACGATACTGCATGCTACAAGAAAAAGCAGTCATCCCCATTACTTTATCAACAACACACATGCGACCAAGTTCAGAGGTTGTGCAGCGTACTAATTTGATAGTCATTGCCGTAGCATTTGATAGTCGTTGCATTTGATAGTCATCTAGTAATCTAGTCAACGTCATTGCTAAATTTATGCAGATTTATTAAATATTTTAACATCCACAGAAGAATAAATATGCACAACACCTTTCTCTCATGCTCATTTGTCATCATTACCTTTTTGTCAACTGACGATGTATTATTTTCTTTTGCAGCCAAGACTTGCGAAGATCCCAGATGGAGACTGGTTCTGTAGAGAATGCATTATGATAGTAAGAATTATTATACAGACCCTAAAATGTCCGATGTATAACTATGATTCCGTGTTTACTTTAGAAGATTTTCACTTCAATATGAAACAGCAGCTCAAGACAGCAAAACCTTTGTATGGGATTGTAAAAATCTCACCTGACTTCAAAATCGATCTTTCCAGTAAAATATGACGGCTGCTAATACAGAAGCAAGAAAGCTGAAGATTTTTGATCAGCCAGGAAAAGTGACACTCTGAATTGTTTCACGAGAAACTGTAATTTTTTGGAACATCATTTCTGAAAGACGTTACAGGCAAGCGAAGTTCTCTTACTGTAGCCTTTAGGCTGAATGCGAGGTATTTTTATTTTTAAAGTATGGAAGGTATATTGTATGCAATTGGTTTGGGTAAATTCGATGCGATTGTAGCTTTTCATTTCTTCGTAGGCTTCAGGCAGTGATCAGTGCTATGGTTGTCAAGGTGCTACTGGAAGAAGACTCAAGTGTCAATTCTGTCCTCGATATTATCATCTCTTTTGCGTAGAACCACCGCTACAAAAGTAAGTATTCAAGAGTCAAGAAAGGTTATAGATCGTTTCGATATACATCCTAACTGTCTCTTTGCAACCCTGGTCAGTTTTATTTTGGTTGCCTCTGACGTTGTTTTTGAAAAGTGGTGAGATGATTTTGAGAGTTACAAAACAGTTCATTTCGATTTTAAGATGATTTAGAATAAATATATTGAACGGAAATCTCTACACCTTCCACTAACACAGGATGAGCGAGGTTTACTCCATTATACAGGAAGAATCTTCATGATATCTCTGCTGCAAGATTGGTCTTTTTATGTTCTGCATCAATAAGCGGTTGTTCTGTTTTCAACTCGTGACTGAAGTGCTTAGAATTCAAGAATTCAGTCAAAATAGAGTTCCTTCCAACTCAAGTTGGTGTAGTTTATCTATATGCTTGCCTGACAGGAATTAGGTTAATGAAATCCTGTAGCTCTAAGACGTACGTTAGAGTATAGAGACCAGAGTTGTGAAATCTTTTCTGTAAAATTTAAACGTCAGGTGTTTCAAAGCATAATTTAGCAATTTTACCCGACAGTTGGCATTTTGTGACGAATATCGCATCGTTCAAGATTTTTGTTTGTGCTTATCAACAAGTACTTGAGAAACAATGTGATTATTTCTTGATTTTAAATGATGAATTTTCTTTTAGAACTCCTCGTTCACCTTGGGCATGTCCTGTTTGTAAGAAAGCCCGTTTAAAGAACAAAAGACCAACGAAAAGGAAGAAGAAGCCGGAAGATGAATTCGAAAGTTTGTCATCATTTGATGTTTCTGACCCACCAAGTAAGTCTTTTGAAGAAGTTTTATGTCAAATGCATTTTAAGATAAGATTATTTACTTCCATAACTTTAGCGATAAAATTGATGACATTTTTTTAAATTTTAGTACCACCATGAGTTAAATATTCGTCGAGACAAGGATTTATAAGTTTCTTTCCAGACTAGCTTTATCTTCACTTTTCGTTTCCTTCTTCCCTTTAATTTTCATGCCTTTTAATCAAGCAGTATGCTGCAGAAACGCAGGCAAGCTACGACATCAACTCTGTATAAAACAATTTTTTGTCAGAGATCTTCCTCAGAGCCCCGGTAAACTGCTCAAGAGAGTTTATTTGTTATTAAAATATGTCCATAGACCATAGAAAATGGAGGAATAGATTTTCTAGAACTGCTCGAGTCTCACTACCATACGTTGATAAATTTTGGATATATCTTGGTTCAAGAAAGTCCACTCCTGCAATTGTTGTCTGTTCCACTTCATATTGCTTATTTTAGGTTACTATTATTGTTTTTTAATTTGCTAAATGTTGATAATTTTGAAATGAGAGCATAAAACTAGAAAATCATTTCAACAATATTATTTCTAATTTTCAGCGAAGGCAGCGAAGGCAGCGAAAGCAGCGAAAGGAGGAAAAGCAAAGAAAGACGACGGAGGAATGAACAATCGAAAGCAAGCGATGAAACATATGGCACCATGTCGACAAATGCTAGCAGAAATGGAGAGACATGAATGTTCGTGGCCATTCCTTGTTCCCGTCAATGCTAAACAGGTTGGTATTGAAGCTTCTAGAACACGATCGATTTTAACGGCAACTTAACAGGCCATATTTCCTCCATTGTGGGCTCATCTGAAATGAGGTTTCTCGATAAAGGAAAAAGTCGTGTTTTATGAATTTCAATACATGTACTTTACGAACTTTGTCTCAATCTTGCCTTGTTGCAATATGTCCAAAATTTAGATTTTAGCTGTATTTTTAAATTTAATTAGGTTGGTGACAAGTTTGGAATTGGAGAGAAATCGAAGTTTTCCTTGCAGTTTGCTTTAAAAGATGTTAACTTCATATTGGTGCACCCAGCATATGGGACACAAATCTGCATCCCTTTTTTGATGGTTATTCATTGTTCCAAACTCTTAATGCAGACAGTTAATAAGACGCTCTTTATTTATTTTTCAGTTCCCAGAGTACTACCAGATAATCAAAAGCCCCATGGACTTCCATACAATGAAAGTTAAACTGCGGGATTTCCAGTAAGCTAACTTTCTTATTGTCAAATTCTGCTACCTATTAGCCTTACACTGGTTCACACAACCTATTTTTGTTGGTTATTTGTGTGTGCTGATTTGTATTTGTGTTCATGGAGGCTCTTCAAAAGCAATTTCCGTTTTTATTTCGTTCCTTTGTCTCTCATTTTACGTCCTTAATCACGGTAGACCCAGCAGCCAATATTTTTCTGTGCAATATCACTCACAAGTTACAAAAGATAATACAAGCATAGCATGTACACTTTATATATTCACTTGAATTGTAGCACTTGAAATATTACGAATATGACTCTTACTAAGAAAAAGAAAGATATCAACTTATAAGAATGCAGGGAAGCAAAAAACTCATGTAAAAAGCCCATTATGCGTCGAATTTTCGTTAGATATAATATCACATTCATAGCAGATTTCTCATCAAACCAAGTAACAAGTACTGATTCTTCTTCTTGTTTCTTTTAGGTACAAGAACCGTAACGAGTTTGCCAATGACGCAAGACTAGTTTTCAAGAATTGTAATACTTTCAACGAGGATGATTCCGAGGTATAAAATCAGTTTTTCATATTTATTTAAATACTTTGAACTCCTTCTATAGTCTCCGATAATGAACCTTGCCACTATTTGACATAAAGCTCAAATTATTTCCGAAGTAGGTTCTTAAACCTAATTAAAAAATAAGGATCTGTGTCCATCTTTTTCGGAAGTGTATTTCCAGGCATTTGGATACTGTAAGATGCTTAGAATGCCGAGCACTACATAAGAACTGTATAAAAGCAATATATGGAACATTATTAAGCATCAGTGATAAAGGTATTGTTGAACAAAGATCTTTCACACCTATTAATCAAATAGATGCAACAGTGGTATGAGTAGTTTGGACAAACTTCGTCTGTACTTAGGCAGATATCTTTGATCCTTGGCCAAACAAGCAAACATTGTTCGCCAAATATTTGTGATTAGTTTGCCAAGCAAAAGGTTTGTCCGTTTGGCCACTTCCCAAAACATTGCTCGACAAACATATTTTGCTTTTGACAAGCAGAAAATGTTTTTGACCTTTTTCATAAACATTGCGCAACGAATTCTGCTTGTCTTGCAGTGCCCAAAAGGGAACCCATTGCTCGGCAAACACATCTCAAAATGTTTGGCAGAATATGTTTGCTCTTTGGCAAGGGCTTTAGACCAGCCAATTAAGACGAATCAATTACACAAGCCATAACCTATTCGTAACGGAATCTGTTGCTGTCCAATGATCAAATTCCCGAATCAATCTTTTTGCCGTAGGTTGGACAAGCTGGTAAAAGAATGTTGAAGTTCTTTGAGAAACGATGGATAGAGGTTTTAGAACGAGATGAAAAGAAAGGTGATACTCCTTCCAAGGGGGATGGAAGTGAAGATAATGAAACTGCGGAGGAAACAAGTAGTGAGTCGGAAAGTGATGATGATGATGATGATGATGACAACGATGATGATAATGAGAATGAGGAGGAGAATGGTGAAGAATGAAAACTGAACACTGAATGAAAAGGTATTTATTTGTTTCATTATTTATTCTTTTATTTCTAATGGAGCAAAATGACGTCTTTAAATTGTCTTTAAATGGCGGTTTCATTGCAGTAACAGAGACGCTTGGGGCCCTTGGTAATCCACTCGTATTAGGCCCTTATGTAGCGACCACGAATTGGTTCAACCATTCGTCCTGAAAGCGAGAAAAGCTATAGCTCAAAAGGTGGATCCGGGGGTACTTCCCGGGGGTGGGGGGATTTTATTATGCACCCTTTTGAGCCCCAGAAAATTCCAGTTTCTTGGAAGAGAGGGCCATTTTTGCATACCCTGAACAGTTAGATAAATTGTGATTTTAGACCAATATCCTACAGAAAATGTATTATCCATGGCAGGTTTAATCCTTAAGGAGGCATATGTTCTACACTCCATTCCCTACATAAAAGTGCATAAAGGCGCGTGCGCCTATAAGCCAATTTTGTGCGATTTGTCGTTTCGAAAAATATGCATCTCGTCCACGTATAAGCGCATGTACCTGTAATGAATTTCACATACTGGTTTTTTAGCATTTAGGTTAAATGCTAAGATAGATTAAATGTTCACACTGGCCAGTTAAACGAGCTTAAAATGAACCAGGTTATTGAATGCTGCGTTCTAATTGGTCGATCCAACAAATCGAAGGCATTTGATTGGTTGAAATTTAACCTGGGTTAGACAAAGCTGGTTTAACTGCTGCAGTGTGAATGAGGTATAAGTTAGCGTTACTTACGAACCTTATGCCATCCATTTTTTACGAATCCATTCGATTTCGTTTTAGGTGAAACTTGTTGTTGATGATGATGCTGCATCGATATTGTCAACCGTATTTAACAAAGAAGAAGAGCCCCAATTGGTGATAACTGCAGAAGTGTGTATAAAGTCAAGATGAGTGTTTTAGATGAACATTGAGATACGATGGACTATGCCTCTACTACTTACTACAACTGCGCTCCAACCTCAAGTCTTAAAAATCCTCAGTCATCTGTTTGGTAAACATAAACTTCAGTATGTGAATAGCGTGAGTACTGTTTAGATATGGAAACCTTTCTAGCCCCAGGATAATTTTACCACGCAGCAGCCCGTGGGTAAATGCTTCAAATCGCTATTTTTTAGTATGAATTGGACTTGCTTATGCCACTCGTAGAAAGGCTCAGATGTGTATAACAGGGGTGCAACTTATCAAGACGCTCAATGCATTGCTGTATAATATACCTGCTATTTTTGATACAAGACTGGTTTTCTTGTGACCTTCAGGGTCGACTGATACTTTATAACTCCAAAGAGAAGAGGTCACTGCGATAGAGTTTCTTTCGATACCCGTATCCCCCTTTGGTCTAAAAAGCCATTATTCATATACAGGGTGTCCCAAAAAAGTTGTGCCCCATTTGTGCGGCTGCTGTGAAGGAGCTGTAACTTCTATTGTCCCATTGTTGATACAGTTGCATTGGATATACTTCAACTTGGAGTTTGAGACCTTGCGCTGGCCTATCACACAAGTGGTTAATGATTTATTGCAAAAGAAAGTAAAAAAAGTGACAACTTCAAAAATAGCACTTTCTTTGTTCTCCAAAATGCCAAAATCAAGTAAATACTGCAAGAAAGGGTTCTAGAGCTTTATTAGAATTTTTTCTACAGTTGATAAGGGATTAATTGTATTGTTTACTGATAACACAACACCATTTACCCATTGCAAAACGCATACAAAATTCAAAGAAAACGCTAGAACCTTTTCTGGAGAACAAAGAAAGTGCTGTTTTTGAAGTTTTCACTTTTTTACTTTCTTGCGCCATAAATCAGCAACCACTTGTGCGATTGGCTAAAACAAAGTCTCAAACTCTAAGTTGAAGTATATCCAGTGCAACTATATCAACAACGGGACAATAGAAGCTACAGCTCCTCCACAGCAACCACACAAATGAGGCACAACTTTTTTGGGATACCCTGTAGACATAGTCTTTTCTCCCCGAATTCTGGGCCGCTCAATCCAAATTCCCAAACCCCTTTCACTTAACATTTTCCGAAATATTGAATGGAAATTATCCATACAGAACTCTGGAGAAAATGAGCCCTGTGGTTGCTATCAACATTCTCTCCCGTCTATCTTGATGTTGCCTCGAAAAATATGAATAGGGGACAGTATTCGTGCAAAGGAATTAAACCATTAGCCCTGAGCTACTTTTCGAGTATAGACACGTGTTAAAGCTTTTAAAGATAATGTACAAATAGCTTGTGAAGGTAATTACATGTAACGTTTTTTCAATCATTTTCAGATAAATATGTTATTTTATTTATTGTCGTAAACATCAAATAATATGAACTACAGATAAAGTCATCCGTCTTTTGCTATGTCAAGGATTTGCTTGAAAGAGCCATGAATGTTCTTTTATAGTCAGTAAGTTGTGTGAGGCTATTTGCCCGGGCCTGAGGTGAAATAAAAACGAGTACAATTTTATCTAATTATATAGCGTATTGGTAGAAGAGCAAGGTCACAGATCTGCTCTACCAGAGGAAATGTTACGGATAGCAAGGAAACAGAAGAACTCTATAACCATATTCTGCCGGCAGTTTGTCTTATTTATTGCGAGGACGAGTTAGTCAGCAAAATTGGAGAGTAGTAGGTATATTTTTAAAAAGATTCGGAATTTTTGTCCCATGCCTCCATGAAAAACCGACATCGCCAGCTACCCTAAATTACTGGAAATAAGGCGAAAATCTTACTAATGGCTAAGAACAGCAGTAAATCAATCATTACAGCAGACAATGCAGGGTACTGTTACGTTGGCAAACAGAACCTAACTTTGATCTTACGTAGTTGAATATTTGTGGGAATTTTTCGTCAGAAAATCTCATATCCCTTTGACACAAAGGCAGCAGATTTAGCAAATCGGTTTGGCTCTTTCAAGCAAAGCCCAAGCTCCTCAAACAAAAGGGTTCTCCTTTTGACTCGTTTTTCCACTCAAAATACGCCAGTTGACAATGTAGTTCGTGTTGATCAGTTCCTTTTTTACTGCAAATCTCTAGAAAAGAATTATAGAGGTTTGTCGTTGGAGGATTTTGTTACAAAGCATTTGTAGTATACTTCTTTTCGTACAAGATAAAATTTCTTACGCTCTTAACATTAAGCACTCTCGTTTTATAAGAAGCTAATTTAAAACATGAGTTCTAGGACGCTAAATTTAAAAAAAGTCTGTCTTCTTGCCATGATTACAGATAAGAAGCTATCTTGATTTTTTAGTTGGTTTGATGTTTTTCGAGTTTGATAATGCACTCTCTTCTATGTTGAGAAGCTCCAAGTAATCAATTTTTATTGAAATTTAAAAAGGAATCAAAGCAGATGCCAAAGTTTTAAGAAATATTTGATACCGAACCTTAACTTATGTTTCTTATAAAAAGGGAGTGTGTTCGTTGAATGTTGAAACACCGTTTAAGGATCTCCCTCAGTGGACCCCCTCTCCCTCTACGGATTCCTCTCTACAATATGGCCTATTAACCAATAGCAATGGAAGTTCATGGGGAAACGTATCATGAATCATCTTATACCCGAAAAGCAAATCATCAGACACTGTCAAACGCGTTTATCCATTTTATACAAGATGCTACTAATTCTAAGTTGTTATACATTTTCTCAAAACGTAACATATTGTACATTTTAATCAAAACGGTAGCTTTGCTGACTTTTAGACAATTTACGCCTGACAGATGGTTTAGCTTTCAAAGTAGAGATATCAATGATATTCCAAGGTAGAACCAGTTACAAAGTCTCCCCACCAGCTGAGAAAAATTTAAAATTGCATTAAATTGAGTCATTGAGGTCAAACTTTGATTGCTTGATTGAAAGTTTGATAATGAAATTTAGGTATGATCAGATTTTAAATTCTGCCAAAGGAAATCTTTTTCGCAAGGTCTCACAATTTCACATCCATATTCAAAGGCTTTTCAAACTAAGTTACATAGTTAAGGAAGATGAATTTTCTATTTACACATCAAATGACATAGCATAAGGCATGAACTACCACTAGATTGCCTGAGTCTCTTCTTGTTGCTCGTATAAGTTCGGCTTTTGCACGAGAAATGGGTAAAACAGAGGGGTTATATTGTAAAAAAATTGATAAAAATATTCCCTCTGATCTGAGCCTATGACCTGTCTTATTTTACTGCAATTTTTACATCGATCAGCCAGTTAATGAATAAAATGGTACTTTCCTTACAGGTGTAAATTATCGATTTTGTATTTACCTTAAACTGAGGCTTTCCGATTGGCTTAAACAGTTGTTATAAACTGCTCCTGTATTTTGACTTACTGAAGGATTATTCTATGTACATTTCGAGATTATTGCTTGAAGAGATTTGTTTTATGGAAAGAGGCTTGTAAAAATTGGGCTCTCTTTTTGTCCATTCCTCTGCTGCTTTTAAAGATCAGATGAAGATTCATATTTTTATAAAAACCTAAACAGGCCCATGGCGCAAACAGATTGGTAAGTTTTGAACGTGATTTCCACGTTTTTTAGTGAAAGTTTTCGAATGCTCGTTTTAGATGTTTGGGTTCAACTTAACGATATAGCTATACAAATGTTAAGAATTAAACCCTTGAGTTTAGCCAAGGAGAAATTTTAAACACCTTTGCAAGAGACACAAGGTCGAAATATAGCAAAAGTTATGCTCAGTTGTATTTTGAAATGAGGCAACAAACTTTTCAATCTAAAAAATGTTTTTCGGGTTCTCAAGGCTGTCTTCCAATTTGGCATTACCAAAAGACTCTTCTATCACGATTTTGTCAGAGCCGGAAAGTCATCTTTGTGGTACATGGTACAGAAATTGATTTTTGCTTATCGTATCGTTCAACAAAATCCAATCCAGTCCCTTTGAAAGACGGTGCTATTCTTCTTCCTCGATTCTCTCCAAAGATGGCTTTTTTGGAATCGGTTTTTCACCTTCCTGTACAGTATGACAGCAACAACAACAAACAGTAGCTAGTCTCGATTTAATGGTTTTCCCAATCAAATGAAGTGTATGCGTATATTCTCCATGCTGCAAAGCATAAACAAATGGATCCGATGCTGCGTGAAAATACAACGCCCAGAATGCAATTTGGTCTGCTAAATTCAGCCATTTAGGCCCTGCATATTTAAATGCACTTAGCAGTACGGACACGAAAAATGGCGTGCGAAAAGCGATAAATGCCAAGAAAACCAAACAAATTGCTGCTGAAGTTCGTTTCTTGCCAGTCTCTAAGCAACCGTCGTTATTAGCAACACTTGCAACGATGCAGCCTTTAGCTGTCCGTGTTTCTTCGTCACTCATATAGATCGCCACTGACATGTAGCAATATGCAAGAATCAGTAACGGTAATATGAACAACGTTATCATGAGAACTCCATTATAAGCCAACTTTTCTGTTTCGTTGATTTGTGGGAAATTACACCCGAAAATGCTTGAAGAGAAATCGTATTTTCCGAATTTGAATAATGGTCCGATGGCAAGCCCAGTAGCAATGACCCAGGCCAATATCAGGAAGATCCAACTTTTTAGCATTGATACTTCGGTGTCCAGTGGCCCGGTTACCATGAGATATTGGTATAAACATAAAACGACCATAATTATTACAGTTGCAGCAGCGAATAACGTGACGATGAAAGAATTCACATAGCAGAATGTTGTTGTGAGACCCTAGGAAAAGATAGACGCACATTAATGAGAAAGTGGCTCGTCTTACACCAAGAAACAATGCAAGCAACGAGGGGTTTATCACACCTTCAACAGCATAAGAGGATTTCTAGAAGACTTAGGCACAAAAATATTTCCGTAAAAAATATAAGGGATTTTTGGGCGTGATTTGTCCCCGGGTAAGCAAGGGAAATTCGATAAGTCTTTGGGATGCTTCCTCTTGCGATTTTTCTCCCCAAAGAATCTAATTTTTAGATGATTTCTATGCCAAAATAGATACACCCTTCAAGTAGTTTAGATAACAGAGCCACACAAATCTTTGTTTACCAGAAAATCAAATTGCAGTATCTGTACAGCATACTGGTTCTGTACTACATTAGCTATCTTGGGATAGCTGAAAGCAAGCATTAAAGATCAAAGTGCTCACTGTCCTAAATGTAAAATTTATTTGATCAGAATTTCATCGCTCATTTCTTGCAAAATTAATTCTGTGTACACGGCTTTCGTTACTTTAGGTAAGTTTTCTTCTAAGAATTCGAATATCGTCTCTCACCTTATTCTGAAAACTTAGGCCTCAAAATTAATAACATTTGTTAGGCAAAACTTAGAACGAAGGCTCTATACAGGCTTATATTGCATCTCTCCGTCGTATCTGCTCTAAGATTTTTCAGGACTTCATCTTCTACTAATTAAATAAAACAACACATGAGAACGCGACTTACCTTTTCCCGAAACACAACTTCACCGATTGCATACGGAATACAAGTGCAAACCATACCAATGTCTGCTATTGCCAAGTTGAACAAAAATAAATTGAGTGGTTTGTTCAACGAACGGTTCCAGCAAATAACGATAAAAATCAACGAATTCAGGATTATTGCAAACATTGTAACAAAAGCCATAAGAATACCAACTACTGTAGTGAGTAGCGCCATTTTCACAGCAAGAGCGGCGCCTGTAAACAATTATCACTCTACTGTACTTTTATTTACAATTTAGGCATCACTTCAAGGCCTAAATCCTCACTTAGGCCAGTATCAGCAGCAGATATAATCGCGAAAGTCTTTCAATACAAAGAAGCTGCACAGCAAATTTTTATGCTATGATACAATTTGAGTTCACCAGGCAACAGGTTGCTCTGCAAAGAATCTTAGCCGCGTACAAAGAATTTTGTTGAAAGAAACTTGTACGAAAGTAGCCAAATAACGAGGAGTTGGACAGCTGAAGCATGTTTGAAATTATGGACAAGGAATGTTTAGAAATTATGAATTTATCAACACTATCCAATGCAAATTTAGGCTTGATTCTAATTAAATGTATGGATTTTAATTAACTGGTGACTTAGCTTCAGGCTTCTCAAGGCAACTATCGATGCGCAGCCCGTGCGCAGCCATGTGTATCCAAACTTATAGCCATGTCCTTCGCAGAGGACGAATTAACATTTCAGATATTTTCTTCATTCGAGAGTGATATCTAACCAATATCAAACTTGTACAGGTACACGATACAGTGCCTTGATTCTGAAGCAAAAAACCTAGATTTGAGGGATATATTAGTTCTAGATTCCTAAAAAGTCTCCGTGAGGTCCGAAATTCCGCGATCCGGAAATTCCATAATAAGTTAACCCAGAAAGAATGGCTATGTTGTCTAATTTGAACTTCTTGAGCTAGAGCAGCTTTTTTCTTTAAATGTGAAATTCTGAAAGTTTCTCAAAGACCTGTCTGTACCTGTTTCATTGTCGCTTTTTTTTCAAAGAAAAATTGAAATATTTGGTCAGCGGCATAACGAGGCATTGATTATGGAAAAGAGGCAAAATGGCCTAGTCCACATACTGAAAGTTTGCCAAAATTTTACTTCGTTGATTTTAGAGCCATTTCAAGCTTCAATTTACATGCACTAAGCGCTGGCTGCCCTTCTTTAAAAAAGAGGATTTTAGAAGACTCTTGCGTGGAACTGCCCGTCAGTTTGACCGTCTAGCTTCACTGTTTCAGATTTTACAAGGCTATCTTTTTTGCCGCGCAAATCTTGGACAGAATGGCATCCGGTTTATCGTTCCATTCGCGAAGCATTTTCGGGACACTTGTCCTGAATTCAACCAAGAGGGTGACCTCAAAGGTCTGTTGCAGTTGTTGGCAATCAAGTAAAGAAATGCTTCCATACAGCAGATCTTTTCAATATGAGGAAGTTGGAGGAAGAAAGAACACATCAAGAAAGTTTTGCAGCACTACTGCAAGAGTGAGTCGGGAGGGAAGAAGAGTTGTTTGCACAGGGATAGGTGCGTATTAGCAACGTTTTAGAAAAAGAAGATTCCACAAATACAGACCCAGAGTGGAAAGTTCGTTTTGCAACACCAGAGTTTTATGCGACGCCAATTGTTTCTAAACAAATAGGGCATTTGTTCTACCATTGTTTTCAACTTTGTTCTATGCCGGAAATCTCTCTGGTGCAACATACATATTTTCCAGTATGGATACAGACCAACAATATCAACTCAACAAAAATCTTTTGAGCAATTCGCAGTTAGAATTGAATTCTTTAATTACAAGATAACCAAAAAATCCAGAGTGAATCTGGTATTTTTCTGCGCCAAAGATTGCACCACAATATATAGGGCTTTGCACAGAGAAAACTTTTCTATGCGCCAAAGATCTTCTTAAAATATGCAGCCAAATTCACCCTGGCAAAAAACGAAATTTGAAATTGAAATAAATTGTATTTGAAACCATATGTGATACTGTTGTAAGGTGTGATTAAAGTAAAGCAGATTTTCCAGCTGGACTAGACCTGTTCTGGACTGCTGTCTCTGTACTGTTTGCTGTAGACATGAGGTAATATTCTATATATACTTGAGAATTATAATTTCTTCTTGGCAGGTCTTGTAACTCCCTTAGGAAGTGGAAAAGATGTAGTTTGGGAAAGTTTGATTGATGGAAAATGTGGTTTATCATCTATTGATTCCAAAGGTATATATTGCAATATCTTAAACTATTTCATGATAGTGTTAACTGTTCCAACAAAAGAACCTACAATATGGAAGATGAAAAGAATGTGACCGATAAATCCAAAAAACCTAACTACCAAAATATATCTATCCAAAAAAGGATCTGAAAATTATGTTGACCATCCAGTAGAGTGCAAACAGTGCAGCAGAAAAGGGCTGTTTTATATAAGTTAATAGTTATATGACTAGATTTGCTTTTGGATATAATTCTCTATTGTTAGTTTATTACCTGACTAAAAACTTCTTTTTTAGATTTTCATGAAATTCCATCAAAAGTAGGTAAGTTGTTGAAAATTTTGCTTTAGAAGCTTTTTGGTTGTCAGAGCATTTGGAGCATTTACATCTTTTAAAGCAAATGTTGAATTTTTAAAATTGTTACTATTTTATTTTAAGGGCTAATTCTTAAACTGCAGAAAATTTTGTTTGCAATAATAACTGAAATTTCAATGCAATGAGTTGTGCAAGGAAAATAACTGGGACCCATTCTGCAAAGCTATGATAACTTAAAATATTGCTAAAGGGTAGAAAAGGATCCGGTATTGAATTTTTAGCAAATTTGTGTTTGTTTCATTTTAACTTTAGCTGGGCTCGTGACAAGACTTCCTTCAAATGCATGCATAAAGATATTTTTCACCAAAATCCTCTGTTTCTTTATCTGTAGGTGCATTTGTTCCAATTGGTAAAGGTGACGGTGAATTCAATGAAACAGCTGTTGTCTCAAAGGGTGTAAGTTTTCTAAAATGTTGAATTCTTTCTATGTCAACTATTTATGCTTAGATGATTGATAAATAGTATGATGCTGTTTGCAGGATTTGTTGCAAAACAGATATTTGATGGTACTATTTCACCTAATAAATGAAGACACATATCCATTCTTTACTGATTCTTGGCGGACGTTTTCATTAATCTGTTCATCTGTTATTTTATTTTATTTATCTATTTATTTATTTATTTTCATTTCATTCGATTTAGATTAGTTAACTTTGTATATATTGTTAGCTATGTAAATATCGAATTAAAATAACTGAACAACAACAACACCAGCATTTTCACAGTATTACTATCTTTACTTTCAGGACAGACGAAATGTTCTGACTGCAGCAATATTTGCATTAGGTGCAGCTGAAGAGGCATTGACAGATGCTAATTGGAAACCAGAGGCAGAGGAGGATTGTGAAAGAACGGTACCAGCCCATAGTCATAACTAAAGTATCTCTTTAATGTGAGGTGTTTGAAAACGGTAGAAGAATGGTGGAATTCGTAATATCGTAGTTGGTTTGAATTAGTTATTGTGTATATATATATATGCTTATAACTATTTGTAAATAACCAACTTTAAAGAATGTTAAATGAAAAAATATCGATTTCAAAGCTCTTGACAGTTGAACTTAGGTGTTGTTACAATGACCTTTAGCAGTAGCTTTCTAAAGACTCTCCAGATAATAGCCTTTCAAAGTTTAGTTTAGTTTAGTTTGTAATTTATTCGGATTGGTAAACACCCCAAATATCTGTTTGATGAACAACTAATTTTCCGAATTAAAGGGTGTTGCTGTTGGTACTGGCATGACAGGACTCGAAGAAATCGTCAAAACTGGAAAGTTATTCTACACCCAAGTAAGATCTGTTAAATACTGTCGTACAGAAAGTCTTTTATTGTGTTTTATTATACATGGTGTCCCAAAAATTGGTTGATGTTTGTTAAAATATCTGACTGACTATACCTGGCGATAATTGTGATCCTACGATTTTAAATTCGATTTTAGACACTACAATCATGAAAATCCATTGAAAAGTCACTAAGTTATAAGCTTTGAAAGATAAAGTTTGTGCGAAAACTGAAACCAGAGGTTCCGGAATACTTGATGTCCAACGATGCTTCGTGGTCGCGGTAAAACGAGGTTATCTTAGTCTTGAAGCACAACAATACTGTTCGACTTGTGTATCATTCAACGAAAGTAAATCAAACTTGAATGAACAAACTCGACCAAAATGGTGTGCTTCAGCGGTAGAATTTAGATAACTTTCGAAATAATTGTGCGACAACTTCCTGATACACTAATTTAATTGCAAAGGTCCATTTTTCTCTTTTAGGGTTACAGAAAGGTCAGCCCATATTTCATCCCAAAAATATTGACCAATATGCCAGCTGGATACATTAGCATTCGTTATGGCTTCCAGGTATGAGATTTTATTTCTCCTTTGATATTTGATTCTTTTAAGGATGGTTGCCCTTCAGCAGAAGCTGTTTTTCAAGGGGCCCTCCGATAAAATCTTAATTACAATATATAATTAAAAATAACGATGCACTATAATTATAATATAAAAAATCATAATGTTAAAAACCTATTTACAATTATGCATTATTTACAATGGAAACAAAAGTTCAACCCTTAATAGATTTCTTAAAGCTATTTAGGGAGGATGCCATCTTAGACACAGCGGGAAGGCTATTCCATAGTTTTGCTCCCCGGAAAGAAAAGCATGTTTGTCCATTTGCTGATTTTTTCTTTGGCAACCTTAAATCAGTCTCAGTATTACGGAGGCTACGGGAGGACCATTCCTTTATTTTTCCGACTTTATTTTGAAAATCTTTTAAGTCCTCCTAAGCTCAAATTTTTAAGTGATACTCTTGTCGACGAAGGTGGAAGAATATTCACCTCAGCCCTTTTGTAAAAGAGTTCTTTCTCGATTTCTTTGAATATCAGACTATAATACTGATTCTGAAACCTGTCTCTATTTAGGCATCAATAATCGTTTTATGTTATTCCAAAGGGACCAAATCACGCAGTATCGACAGCATGCTCCACAGGAGCCCATGCAATCGGAGATTCGTTCAACATGATTCGAAATGGATTTGCTGACGTTATGGTCTGTGGTGGAACCGAAGCTTCGATATCACCCCTTGGTTTTGCGGGCTTTTGCAGGCAAGTATGTGTTACAAATATTGATTTTTGTTGTAATCCAGGGGGAATCTTGCCAAAACGATAAAACAACTAGATTGCTTGGTAATTGTGTAATTTCACTTTGATCAATAACTTGAGTAACGTATTAAGAAATCAATACCATTTAATTTTCCGGATTTGGTTATAGCAAATATCAATCCAAAGTCGGTCACACGATTCTAATCGCATCTAGTTTGATGTCCGTCACACATAAACATGCTTGATGCTTTTAGTTATGCATGATATCTTTATCGCAGAGCACGAGCACTTTCTACCAACTTCAATGATGATCCCGAGAAAGCTTCAAGACCATTCGATAAAGACAGGGATGGATTTGTCATGGGGGAAGGAGCAGCAATGTTGATATTAGAGGTACTCCCAAATTATTTTGCTGAATTTAGTTCTTCTTCGAGCAGTTTATACCTAAATGAAAGGTTAGAATGTAGTCTCAAATTTACGTTAGATGCGAAAGTTCCCCATATGCTTTAATTTCCTTCCTACAAAAAATTAAAAATGTGGTAGCAAAAAGTATACCTCAAAGAGCTCAAATAAGCACCAGGGTCCCTCTTTTTCTCTTGTCTTTTTTTCAGACTTCTAAGCCTAATTTTCTAACTAATATCTGAATTGTATTCCGCGATCTCTGCTGATTCCTAGACATTAAATCGATACTGTCATGCAGTTAAGATTCTTGTGGACTATGCCACTAACAGTCTCTTTGTTTATCATATTAAACGAGTTATAAACAGGAATACTTTTTCAAGATAACCCTATGAGTAAAAGTCACATCCCTGCCTGTACTTTCATGTGAGAAATTTGAAATCAAATGAATAGTTCTCTTTCAGGAAATGGAACATGCAATAAATAGAAACGCAAACATATACGCTGAAGTGCTTGGATATGGCATGTCTGGTAGGTAACCTCATCACTAAAAATTAATGTTAGATCGCGCTATCATCGACCAGAGCAGACCTCTTGCATAGGTATCTATACGTCATCGAGCCACTACACTTAAACCATCGGGTTAGTAAAAAACACGCAAAGACTTTTATCTGGTAAGTAAGTACACAGCATACTGTAGTTCTCGTCTATTTGCGATATAACTTGCACATATTTAGTAAATATTTTTCCAAAGCCTCATCTTTGATTACTTCGCGTTTCGAAAACTGTTGAATCAAAATTTTCGAACGCTAGTTTGTTTTTTCTAAATGCAGTGACAGTTCTTCCTAAGCAGCTGCTAATTTGATAATTTTTTTCAGGTGACGCTTACCATATCACAGCCCCATCTGAAAGTGGTAGAGGTGCCTTTTTAGCAATGAAATCTGCACTAAGAAATGCCAACTTAAATCCAGATGAAGTGCAATACATCAACTGCCATGCAACATCTACACCTTTAGGTAATTCTGCAGTTTTTTCCATGCATATGACAGCCAAATTTGAGCTCAATTCAACTTAACCAAAGCATTTTGTTTTTTAGCATGAACAAATTCGACGTTAGAAAACGCGCCTTTCCTTTGCAGTTAAACCTAAGATGTTTCTTATCTGCCTCTTCTTGTTAATCAAGTATAAACTGTAAATAGACTTTCTCAAAAGCTGTTGAGTAAGCTATATTGTAAATATTTATAAATAAGTTTTGTGTTCAGAAGATACAATTAGGTTCTTTTAAATTAACTTATCTGGTGAAAATTGCTGCGAGCAATTTGGTTCAAAAGCTTTTTAAACAGCCCGTATATTGGTGCATGGTGCATGGTGCATTGCGCTCTAGAGGCACAGAAGAGAGGCTGTCAACACAGAAGAGAGGCTGTTAGCGAATGGGTTGATTAGTTGTCTATCCGACACGGAATTGTTTTTGTTAATTAAAGCCAAAATATCAACTGGGTAGCTTTCCTTGTTGGGCAGTTCGGTCTCACCGGACCAGAGTCCGCTTCTCGGCTATTTGTAATATGTAGTTGACTTGACTTTTCCTTATAATTTAAGAAATCAATCCGTGTCGGACAGACAGCTCATCAAACATTTCGCAAACAGCCTCTCTTCTGTGTTAAGAGAAAGAAAACTAAAACTATAGCTGTTTTTCCCCGTTAGAGGAGCGCCATAGTAGTTTCAGTTGTAGGTTGCGTAGCTAATTGTACTTTGTCTGCATGAGAATTAGTGTTTTCTAAGAGACCTGGGAATGAATTAGTCTGTTTGCCTCTACTTTTGTCTAGACATGTGGCTGATTCTATCAAAAGTTGATTGCCAACAAGTGAATGAAATATTTTAAGACGATTTTCAATCAGAATGTACTTGTAAATGGATAAAATATTAATATACTGAAAGTGAGTTTAATCGACAATATTATTCATTTCTTTTTGCAGGTGATTCTATAGAGAATAGAGCGATAAAAGATCTGTTTTGTGATCATTCATCTAATTTACAAGTTTCTTCAACAAAAGGTGCGATTTCTTTCAAGCTATTTATATTTGTTAGACATCGCGGCTCTCGCCCTTGCCACCTTTGAGCTACATAAATCCCTCACTTATGCTTCTTCACTAGTGTTGTTGTTGTTGTTTTGGTAACAGTAGCCGCAGTGACAAATATCGTTCTAGCAGAGCAGCGAAACTGCAAGGATTTAAATGATATGATACAACCCTTTTGAACTATTTTGGCGTCACATGAACTGCACGTTTGCAGAAAACTCATTGCAAGTAACAAGAACAATTTCAGAACAATAGCATCCGTTGCTTTTGATTGACACTTCAATACAAAGCGAATAGTGATTACAAACAAAATGATTTCTACAAGCGATTAGTCAAGCTGCGAATATAGATAAAGCAAATTGCAACAATACAGCCTGAAACTAAACCTGGATAGCTAACTCACTTGTTGTGCATGCGAAAGGAGATTATTAAATATTAGGTCAGCAAATGTTTAGATAATCCCTCCTCTTTCGATATATAATCATTTGGAAGCCTCTTGACTAGTCAGCCGTAGAAATCCCTTGGTTGCGATTGCTAATCGCTTTGCACTGGTCCGTCAATCGAAAGGAATGGATGCTATTTTATCAAACCTTCCTTTGCCTTTATTGCACTTACTTAGCGTTCACTGTCAGACTGATGTCACGTTTTGACCTGATGCATGTCACCAGTCTCTCTTGAATATATGAAGCAAATAGTTGCATTCTTTGTCTTTATTTCTAGCACTCGACGACTTTGAGTATGCATTCATTTCAATTATCGATTCACTGTTGACAAAACTCAGACATAAGTGGCTGTGTATTATTCTGGTGAACGGTTACACTCCTTTTTATTGCAAGAGCTTCTCCATAGCGGTAGCAAATTCATAGAGAGTACGGCCAATGCAATGTACTATTTTGGTTAAGGTTGACAACAGCCTTGAAGTCGCCACCTTTGCAATTCTATAACTGATTCCCTTTTAGGCGCAATTGGTCACCTTCTTGGTGCAGCTGGTGCCGTCGAGGCAGCCTTTGCTATTCTTGCTGTAAACAAGGTATTCATCTCTTTAGTGATGCCTAATGCCTCTTGTTCCAAAAACCAGTATAGATTATTTTTAACTTTCCATTAAAATGGTGATTTAAAATCTTTTTTGTCCAAATTTGAATTGATCATTCATAGAAAATAGTGGTCAGACGACAGACTTACTACATGTTTCGTATAGTATCGCTCTTGACTTGAATTACTATACGACTAAGATAAAGGTAGTTAGCCAGTCAGCGATTCATTTTCGCAGCGAAACAGCTTCGATCTGTGACTCTTCGATCGATTTGCAAATCCGTAACAATTCTATGGAGATTCGATGACAAAAGGCTATTAATAGCTGCAAAATTATATTGTTTATAATCTGAAATCTACACCTTAACAGTTGCAACTGAGAAAATCCAACCAAGTATTTTGTCATTACGGAAGCTTCAAAGTTTTCTTGCAACGAAATGAATCCGAGACTCGAACTTAGCATTCAAAACTTAGTCTACCAGCAAATGCCTACTTACCGCCAATAATAGCATCTTTGGATAGACATCAAAACCCTGGGGTATACTAATTTATTTTTTATTTTTTATTCAATTACAACCTTTACAAGAACAAGGTACTTAAAACATTACATGAACTACTTTACAACACTACCAGGACGATACCACGGGGAGCAAAAGACAATGACTACCCTGTGGCAATTACATAAAGAACATGCTACTAAATTACAACTAAATATACAACTACGAAAACTACACCTAAACAATTAAATACTGATAAATACTAGAGCCTGTTTCACAATGGAGGTCGGGCCTGCACAGATGATAATGCTGAGATGCAGAAACCCTCGGCCGAGAGAACAACAACGACAACAACTGCCGCCGCCACTGCTCCCCCTCCAGAGTACCCACCGCTCAAGACGCTTGTGTTACCAGGTTAGGGTTTCTAGTTCAAAATATTATTGATTTGAATATTTAAGTTATGTGTGGATGAATTTTCATTCACACACTGGTTTTACTGGGGTCTACTAATGATTTTATTGCAAGAATTGATGCAATAGGCAAGTTTTCTTTTCTATGAACTTCACAGTCGAATGTTTCATGAGAAACTTTAAATCTACATAGAATTATTTTGATCTTGTTCTCTAGCATGAAATTTCAAAATATGTACAAAGATAATCAAAACCATAACACAAGATGACGTCATTTAAATCATGAATCTATCCAACTGTAACGTGAAGAGCTCCATAACTTATGTGTTCACTTTTTCACGCTATTTCTTTCATTCACAGGGCATCGTTCCACCCACTTTGAACCTGCACAATGTTTCATGCAAAGAGGAATTTTCAATGAACTATGTCCCGTTGAAGGCGCAAGAATTCAACTCAATTCAAGGACAGCGAAAGGTAGCTTTAACAAATTCTTTTGGCTTTGGTGGGACTAACGCGTGTGTTTGTTTTGGCGAAATTTTGTGATATTTTATTTCAATTTTATGTGTATAGATATTAGGTATTTTGACGGAGTTAATTGTTTCAAAGAGGCAATTTATTAGACTGAGAGGACAGTCGTAACCCGCTACCCTGGTCGATTTTTCACAACAGAGGTATATATAGCAGGCCCGTTGATCTCATAGTTCTGCTAATGTCCATGGGTAATAGCAAGGAAGTGGAAATTGACCGGCGATGTAAACGAATTTTGATCCACTGGTTGAGTTAAGGTTTTAACCGTTGCTGACGAAGAGGGATATCGATACGTTTTACGAAATTGTGCTATATTTCTTGTTTGTGATTTTAACAGAGTTTGCAGTCTTTGAATCTCAATAAATAATGCTTACCCNACACCCGGTAGATATTAGGTATTTTGACTGAGTTAATTGTTTCAAAGAGGCAATTTATTAGACTGAGAGGACAGTCGTAACCCGCTACCCTGGTAGATTTTTCACAACAGAGGTATATATAGCAGGCCCGTTGATCACCCGGTCCGTCTTTAATCATCGACAGTAAGTCATATTAATCATTGTGATTAATCAGAGGGCACCTCATGTTGACCAGGTGCTTCAGCCCGTTGGGAAACGGGAAACAATGATTAATCAAAGGCTACGTAGCAACAACCGGCCGGTTCGCATCATAACAAAGCTGCGCTGTAAATAACTGCTTTTATTTTCGGCGCCATATTGATTCGCTGAAGCTGTGGAGGTGATGTCGTACAAGTATGAAGACGAAAAGCAACATTAGCCAAAAGAAGAAGATAAAAACATAAGCTGCTTTGGCTGCCATGATAAAAACACTCCACACTCCACAGCTTCAGCGAATCAATATGGCGCCGAAAATAAAAGCAGTTACTTACAGCGCAGCTTTGTTATGATGCGAACCGGCCGGTTGTTGCTACGTAGCCTTTGATTAATCATTGTTTCCCGTTTCCCAACGGGCTGAAGCACCTGGTCAACACGAGGTGCCCTCTGATTAATCACAATGATTAATATGACTTACTGTCGATGATTAAAGACGGACCGGGTGGTTGATCTCATAGTTCTGCTAATGTCCATGGGTAATAGCAAGGAAGTAGAAATTGATCGGCGATGTAAACGAATTTTGATCCACTGGTTGAGTTAAAGGGGACCTGAAGCGAAAATTTTTATTTGTAAAAGGAAATGACTGACTGGTTTGATTAATGATACCGTTTAAAGTTTTGTAATATTTTATTTCGAATCGGAGATATTCGCTGTTTTATGTTTTGAAGTGATGACGTCGTTTTGTTTGCATATTTACAGGGAAAGTATAGGCAAAGAGTAGAAAACCTGGCGAAAATGATTATGTTTGCAATTAAACCTGCTGCTGCAGCATATTAGAGTGACAAAACACGCCCAGAAATGTCATAGATCTCATGAAAAGAAAGTCCATTGACAAACCTGTGGGTTTTCAGGCTTTTTTACAAGAAATGTTCTTGATATCAATTGTTTTCTTGCCTTTTTGCAAACAAAATGACGTCATAAGCTCCAACCATAAAATGGGCAATAATTCCAAAACTAAACATGATATGAAAAAACTGAAAACGGTGTTCTTCGTTGTTCAACCAGGCTATTGGCTTTTGCAAATAAAAAATTTCGCTTCAGGTCACCTTTAAGGTTTTAACCGTTGCTGACGAAGAGGGATATCGAAACGTTTTACGAAATTGTGCTATATTTCTTGTTTGTGATTTTAACAGAGTTTGCAGTCTTTGAATCTCAATAAATAATGCTTACCCATGTAGGTGTACATTTGTGTTACCGTTCGTAGAACAGTCTTAAAGATGATTGGCATAATTAAGATATCGTGACTTTAGTATAATTCTCAACCTCAGTATTGTCCCTGCGTAGTGTGACATAATCTATATTTTGAAAACTATGGTTTGGTATCTTCTCTACATCTGCTAGTTGTTTATATCAGCTTGATTAATGGACAGTCAGGAATATTGAAGAAGAAAGAATATTTTGTCTTCAATTGACTGATAATGCTAACCAAGTCTTATTGTCTAACCGTAAGTTGAAACGATAACGGGCTGACTTATCGAATGGAAAACATTGATGCTAAAATGCTGCGAAATTTAGGTTTCTGGGAGTCGAAAGCGAGAAACTAATTAATACTACTGAGAGCAATGCTTCTTGTATGTATATGTTTAAAAAATTGAGCTTAAACGAAACAATCTTTCTGTATGGGGGCAAAGTTGCCACGGTAAATCGTGACAAAATGTTGGCGTCACTGGCCACCTCAGCGAACATTTAGATCAGAACCAGTTGAAAAGTGAAAAAGTTAGAAAACCAATCGCATTGGTGAGGTTCAGGCTACCCCCACTTTCTGTGATTTGACTGACCTGGCTAGTCATTTTATTTGAGTCATTTTCAAGTTGGGGTGAATACTTTCTGAATGCCATTTCTTACATCTAAGAGGAGATGAGATTTCTTACAGCCACATTTTACCTCAGAGTAAGAGGAGATGAGATCCCAGACTCAAGGATTAATTTGGAAGAAAGAAATTGCCTCTATCTGCTGTAAAATCGAATTTGTATGGCTTTTGAAGCTACGCAATGTTTTCTGGTCACCTAGCACCCAAGGGCATTTTAGTTAATTGGCATGTTTATTGACCACTGACTGACTGAGGAATAGTTGAATGTCTCCGCATCATTGAAGGTCTCGGTACAGACACTTATTGCAATCATAGACAATCTAAGTTGTGATAATTAGATAGGCGTGGATATAGAGGTTGTGCGGTCCTTTCTAATTAATAAGGGCCACAAGTTATCAAATGATTTCTTTCTCAGCTAGCGAAGTATAACTGGTCCATCCTCACTTTAATTAAATACGTTAGTGAGCCATTTTTATCAATAACCACATCAAATCGCAGGTGATGTCTTTGATACGATTCTGAAGTAAAATCACAGTGAAAGAGATATTAGGAGATGTTGAGAATGTCCTCTCCCTCTATTTCTCATTCATTCGATCGTTCGTTTGTTTTTTCGTTCATTCATTCATTCATTTATTAATTCAATAATTCATTCATTCATTCATTCATTCATTCATTCATTCATT
>REGM01000074.1:899765-965912 GCA_004194415.1 Aurelia aurita | reverse complement strand
TTATCAAATGATTTCTTTCTCAGCTAGCGAAGTATAACTGGTCCATCCTCACTTTAATTAAATACGTTAGTGAGCCATTTTTATCAATAACCACATCAAATCGCAGGTGATGTCTTTGATACGATTCTGAAGTAAAATCACAGTGAAAGAGATATTAGGAGATGTTGAGAATGTCCTCTCCCTCTATTTCTCATTCATTCGATCGTTCGTTTGTTTTTTCGTTCATTCATTCATTCATTTATTAATTCAATAATTCATTCATTCATTCATTCATTCATTCATTCATTCATTTTTTCATTCATTCACTGATTCTTGCTTTCGTTCATGGATTTATTGATTGGTTTTTAGTCACGGTAGCCCTGCTATTCCACGAGGAATCCCCCACGAGGAATCCTTTTTGGGGACCTTAAATTAAAAATGTATTTAGAATGATAATGTGTCTGGTGTACCTCTTTTGACTCTCTTATGGCATAAATCAGCAACCACTTGTCGATTGACTCAAACAAGGTCTCAAACTAAGTTGAAGCCTGACCTGTGCAACTGTATAGAAAAATGAGATAATGTACGTCACAGCTCCTCCACAGCAGCCACACAAACGGAGTACAATTTTTGGGACATCTCTACTCTTTGCAGACTATAAGTATATAGATGTCGCCTTCGCATACGAAGAGTTGGGATTCACAGTTTTTGACCTTGAGCTAGTCTCCATATTTTATCTAGAAAGACGCGAAATATGAATTTTCTGTCCGGGGTAGTCTCCAAACTTCGCATTTGTAACGTTAGTATTTTTATCATGTTGAGTTGAGAGGACTTCGAGCCTCGAAAGTTGCGCTTTCTGTCCAGGGCAGTTGCCACAAATTTCTTATTTGTAATGTTATTTTTCGATTATTTTTTTCATGCTTCGTGTAAATCGTAAGCTTCACAGTGTGATACGAATAGAAAGGATATCCATAGATGATTTTGCGACTTAAAACATTTAAGATTCCAAATCTACCTTAGATTTTTGCCTGATCTATATACTTACGAATCTTAGCAGGAGATATGGAGATAGCTTAACGTTTACTCAAGAATTCGTTTCTATTCATCTATAAGGGAAACGTTGACATTTTCAGTTAGTATTCGTTTCGATCAAATTTGGAGAAGCCTTCATAAGAGATATTTTTGAGAGCGAAACGCGTGTCGATCAAATTTGGAAAAGGCTTGGTGAAATAGTTAAAGAGCAACTCGCTTCAATCAAGTTTGGAGAAGGCTTGGTGAGACTTTTTGAGACTAAGACTTGATTCGGTCAAAATTTGAGAGTGCTTGGAGATCTATTTTTGAGAAAACCATTCTTTTTGTTCAAAGTTGTAGAGTGCTAAATTACTGAGAGCCTCACTCTCAAACTGTTTCTGTCTTTGGATAGTGCAATACTGTTTGTGGTCTAATAAATAAGAAATCATTTATTTAAATATGCTTCAAAATGCCATTCTCTCTGGAACATGGCCCAGGATACGTGCGAGCAATTCAAAAAATGTTCATCACCCATCGGTGCACAGTCAACTCAATGAGAAACTGGACAGAAGATCGAAAAAGTGCGAAAACCGCATAAAGATTTTTATCAAGACAACGAAANAAATTTGAGAGTGCTTGGAGATCTATTTTTGAGAAAACCATTCTTTTTGTTCAAAGTTGTAGAGTGCTAAATTACTGAGAGCCTCACTCTCAAACTGTTTCTGTCTTTGGATAGTGCAATGCTGTTTGTGGTCTAATAAATAAGAAATCATTTATTTAAATATGCTTCAAAATGCCATTCTCTCTGGAACATGGCCCAGGATACGTGCGAGCAATTCAAAAAATGTTCATCACCCATTGGTACACAGTCAACTCAATGAGAAGCTGGACAGAAGATCGAAAAAGTGCGAAAACCGCACAAAGATTTTTATCAAGACAACGAAAACAGTAGTGGGATCACAAACCTCAGATAATGAGAAAATTAATGGGAGAAATAATCAAGAATTAGTTGATAGCAGTGCTCACAGTTATCAAGCACCAAAATTGACCTATGATTTAGTCACGCCCGACAATTCTTCTGTTCATAGCTCATTTGATGAGGACGATACACTGTACGCCAAACACGACGCCAAAGCACTATTGTCAGAAGACTATCTTGGATTCTCATTTGATTCAACGACCTCGCTTGGAGGAGATGTTTTTGACTCTTTTGACTCGATTTCAGATGTTTCCGATCCATCATTGTACACAGAAGCTGACCGAGTTGAAAGATGCCTTGCAGATATTCGCCCAAGAAAGATTTCAGTTGATTCGATCTCAGAGCGGGACATCTACAGCCATCTGAGCCCATCTTCTAATTGCATTTTTGACTACAATTTCCCCAATGGTTCGTTACATCGTAGTTTCAGCAATGTCTCTCTCGCAGTTGAGCCACCAAGAGCATACGGAGTACGAGATTTACGATCAGAAACAAATCTAAATCAGTTGAAAGAACATATCATCTGCGGACAAAGGTACAAAGACGAGAATTCGAATTTTCTTGGAAGTAAGCCCGGGAACCCTTCAAATCGACTGAGCAGGAGTGAGACAAATATTAACGAGGCTTTACGTGATATTTTGATTCCATTAAATTCAGGAAATATTATATACGAAAGCCACGCACCCAGAAAGAAACCACGGAATAAAGCTAAGATATTCTCAAGTAGAGAGGAACTTGAAAGTGACTTCGAAGCGATGTCTTTGGATTATTACGAATCACTTTGCTACCTCAAGCAAAAGGATGTCGACTCTTGCAGGGTAGCTGGTCCTGGCATAAAAAACGGAACAGCTGGAAAGCTGAGCACATTCTATTTATTTACAGACAAGGACAACACCAAACATTTGAAGGTGTTCGTTACAGGACCTCGCTTGGTTCCCCCTAAACTTGAAGTGAAGTGCCTTGCAGAATGTTTCTATTCCGTGTCTTACTTACCTGATAGAGTTGGTTGGTATTACATCAATGTATTGTGGAGAGGAAAACATGTTACAGGAAGCCCATTCCATGTTGTTATGTTACTACCAAAGAAAAAGGTATGGTACAAGCGGGACTGAAAGCATCAAAGGTTGTTCTAATCGTTGATTTCTGTATCCATTGTGTTAATGAAACACACTCTCAATCGCAACTGTAATGGAACAGGGCTGAAATGCTCTACTGTTGGGTGAAAGTGTTCTGTATCCTATTAAATTTTGTAAATACGTTGTATACAGTAATTTTGTATACAGTACACATATACGTAATTTTGATAAGAAACTTTTTATAAGAAACAGCATTCTCGGATCGTCAAGGAATTAAGAAACCATTAGAGGAGGAAAATGCTATTTTTCCGTGCTAAGAAGGTTTATAGTTCTCAAATATCAGACATTTTAAGAAAGATTGATCTGTGCTGGGCCGAATTCTTGGTTTCTTTGAAGAATACATATAGATTTGCTTCAAACATAATAAATAAATAAATAATTAAATTAATAAATAAATAAATGAATAAATAAGTAATAAATATGTGAACTAAAATTTCGGCAGACAATATTTAGATTCATCTTTCTACTCCCAATGTTTTCCCTCGTCTACTCTTGATAGCCCTTTTCGCATGGAGCTAACCACTCCGGTTTTGCAGCATCCTATGTGCTCGTATTGATTTATTTACAATTGCGGTTTGGCTAATCAGACGTAGAAATCCCTGTCTAAATCGCAAATCGCTTTGTCTTGGCCTATCAACCAAAAGCAAACGGATGCTATTGTTTTACAACTGTCCTTGCTGTATCCAACGGTTTATGAATCTTTTGGAGTTAACGCAAAATTTCACCAATAAAACCCAATGTTCTTAGGATCCAATCAGACCATCTAAAACTCCGTTGACAATTATGAAGTCTCCGACAATACAAACAAATTGCCTTCGCAATGGCCTGCTACACTGCAGTTATCTGTTGCCTAATTGGGAATACTTTTCAAATAAGCTGGAGAGCAATAATTATTTGTCTACAGTTTATCAAAGTTCAAGATTTTTAGAATAGAATTAAGTTGTGACGAGAATACCAAGTTCTGTATTATTCGAGGGCTGTTAAGCGATTGCTGCAATATATGACAAAGCGATACGAGGGTGAGGCAGGCTAAAATATATTACTCAGAGATTTGAGAAAATCCACAGTTATATTAATAATTCTTTATGACTCCAAAATTTGTTTATTAAATAGCAAAATGACAAATTGAAATTCTTCCGGGTGTGCCAAAAAAGGCCCCACATTTGAAAAACACCAAAATTTGATTACAATGCCAATCTTTAAAATTTTGTTTTGGCAAGTAGATCAAGGACCAGATTATTTGTCCAGGTAAATCTCATCTTTTCGATTGGTTTAAAATTAGCAAATTTTTGCTCGTTTTATGGCTGCCTAGGTTTGAAACATATCGCAAACAGCACAGATGATTAACAGCTAAATTTCTTTGTATATTAAGCTTCTAGTTTGGTCATAAATGTCAGAAAGAAACGCAAACTATCATTGTAGACTTGAGGGATGATGAAAAATCTCAAAATAATAGCTCTTAGGCAAGATTTATCATGTTTCTTGAAGAATATTTTATCATCGTTAAAGATAATTGGATCATTGACGAAACTGATAAAAAATAAAGTATACGGATAGGTTTAATAATCGACTTTTGTGATTTTTTAAACGGGGGGACTTTTTTCGGACACCTGGCATGTAAATTTAAAGGCACACACGGATGGGTTACATGCGAGATCCGAATTTACCTGTTGCGTGGAATTTAACAAGGGCGGGCATGTCACACTGGGGACGATGGTCCTACCTCTGTCCGAAAACCGGTAGTTCGCCGAAATGTTTTGCATCACCTTTGTCCCAAAAACCGGTCTTTTTCCAGGTAAAATTACCGCTGTTATTTTTCTTCAATTTGGTGGACCATTTTGACACGGACTATGTTTGTCCCAAAAACCGGTAGTTTTCACCAAAAACCGTTCTTCGAAGACAGATCGTAATCCTACCCATGAAAGCAGAAGTGTCCCAAAACCGATAGTCTTGCTAGCTAAAATTCAATCGTGCGCAGCAAATCCAAAGGTATTCTGGTAAGCATAATTATCGCCGTAATTATATCTAAAAGAGCAGAAGTGTCCCAAAACTAGTAGTCCTGCTTGCTTAGAATCTCCTTGTTTCCTTGTGTCCAGTAGCGATTCCGACGCGTTCCGAAAGTTCTAAAAAATTCGTGGTTGTTTGTCCCAAAACCGGTCTTTTTGACCTTCATTCGAGTAAACGATAAAGTCAGTTTTTACTGGAAGTGGAAGCATCGAGGCTTTTTGTCTTTGCCCAGCTTTAAATGCACCAAATCCAAAGACAAACGTTTTTGTCTTTGTTACATTTGGTTTCTATCTATCTTGACTATCTTTGCTGTTCTAAAGCCCTTCTAAAGTTTTCGTTTTACCATGCTTTATTGAAAATGAAGGGGGGGATNGCCATGTTAATTTAAAGGCACACACGGATGGGTTACATGCGAGATCCGAATTTACCTGTTGCGTGGAATTTAATTCAGTTAGGGACTGGAAACCGAAGCAAAGCTAAGCATTGATCAACATGGCAGTGAACAAGACGCAACAGGGACGAAAAGCCAAGAGCAACGATAGAAATTTTCTTTAAATCTTCTACCATCTAACTGAGCCACATACCAAGTGTCTTTAAAGCAGGTAAGGCAATCCTTGACAGTTTTCTGCACTGCTCGAAGCTCTGGCTACGTGGCTAGGCCCATGACGAAATAAGCAAAAAAGAGCGGAAAGACGTCGAAATTTGACCCATCCACGTGCGCCTTTAATTTTTAGTTTTATCCTAAAGCTGGATTCACATTGGATGCTCGTTTATTGCCGCTGCCTAATTAAAACGCGCGTTTGTCCAAATATGGCATCATAAAACGCACACCTTATTTGGGTAGTATCAAATAGATATTTCAAGAGTGAACTCATCTAAGTTATCTCTAAATTATTTAATCTCAGCCTGCTATATTTCATTATAACGTTCTTGAAGATATTCATTGCAGCCCCTTTAACAGAAAGTTTAACGGGATGGTAGAACGTTGTATCAATGTTATATAGCTTAACAAAATCAATACCGTCTGTGAAGTCTTTATCTCCAAATAAGTCTGGCAAGTAGGCTCCAGCTAAATTCACTCTATTTTCTTTCTTGTCCAAAATTGTAAGAATTGTAGAAACTGCAGTTTCTAGAAAAACCCTGTTTTTATAAAACTCGTCTGCAAGTTTCAGATAAACTTGAGACAAACGATTTGGTATGTACATGAAATCAGACCACGCTCTCAGACAAAGCCGCTCCCCTTTCGTGTTATCATAGTAGATCTTCGTGTAGTTTTCACCATTGTAAGATGCTAGCTCGTCTTTCAGAGCATCAAATGAAATCTTGCACTTTTCTAATGCCTTCGCACTCGTCCACCAGTGCCAACAACAAGGGGCAGGTTTATCCATATTTGCTCCTATCTTGTTGATGATATCTTTACCATACCAAATATGATCACGAGGCTGCTTCAACATGGTCCACCAATTAACGACCATATCGTCATTGACATAAAAGTATCCATTGTATTTAGGATATTTTCGAATTCCCTCGGCAATACACTTGTACCCAAAATGACCTCTTGTACCTTCGATTACAATGATGTTGTAGTTTTTGTTCGCTTCTGGTCCGCAGAAGACGATGCTATCGAAAACAGGCTCGTAATATTCTCTTAGCATAGGTATATTGTCATAAAATGGATGGTTAAAATTAATCGTAAGTAGTATCTTTGCGAATGGTTTTAGGCCAGACTTGGTTCGCGTGGTGCAGTTAATCTTTGTGTTCAGTGACTGATGAAGTAATTTCATTGCAGGGGCTCGCCTCGTTACTTGCAGGCGATCAATTCCTGAAAGCAAATGAAATTAAATGTCAACCTTCTAGTGTCTCAAAGCGCTGCAACACTCAAAAAATATTTTGCTCGACTGTTGAAAGCCAATATCATACCGCCCAATGTTTGTAGATACTGTATGGAGTCTATGGAGTCAGATGCTGGACAAATTCGATGAACTCACTTCGGGGAGCCGAAATGGGTTTCGGGGAGGCAAGATTCATAGATCGTTGCGGCATGCCCCTCTTCGTCGAGTCGCTTTAGATTTCGTCTCTGCAATTTACTCTTCGTTGAGGAGGCGGAGCAAGTCTTTTCGTCGAGGCACTTTGATTGACATGACTCTTCGTAGTGGCGCTTTAAATGATATGACTCTTCGTCGAGGCGCTCTACTCTTCGTCGNTCGGGGGGCCGAAATGGGTTTCGGGGAGGCAAGATTCATAGATCGTTGCGGCATGCCCCTCTTCGTCGAGTCGCTTTAGATTTCGTCTCTGCAATTTACTCTTCGTTGAGGAGGCGGAGCAAGTCTTTTCGTCGAGGCACTTTGATTGACATGACTCTTCGTAGTGGCGCTTTAAATGATATGACTCTTCGTCGAGGCGCTCTACTCTTCGTCGCGGCGCTGTGATTGACATGACTCTTCGTCGAGGCGCATTACTCTTCGTCGCGGCGCTGTGATTGACATGACTCTTCGTCGAGGCGCATCATTACTCTTCGTCGCGGCGCTGTGATTGACATGACTCTTCGTCGCGGCGCTGTGATTGACAGCAATCTTTGTAGTGGTGCTTTGATTGACAGATAATAAATATTGCTGCAACATTTCACTTCACTTTCATGTGCTCCAGAAATAAAATGGCGTCTCCAGAGTTGCCTCCACGAGAAAATTCGCTATCATACATTCTTGAAGTTTTAAGACGAATTTATTGCGCGCTTACTTTTTAATTGTACTTTTCTTGTACTTTCGGCGCCCTATCTGCAGGTTGCCCCTCCTTCTACTTATGGCTGGATCCGCCCCTGTGCTGCGGGTGTTTTATTTAATTTCAATTTTTTGTGCTGCGGGTGTTGCCCGCACTTTCTCTGCAAGTAGTCATTGGCTGTTAGAGCACCAAGCATTCATTATGTAACTGGCAGTATGCGTAAGCTGCTTTGCTTCTATTTTTCATGTGTCGTTGCAACAGCCATTTAGAGGTATTTTTATAAGAAATTGAAGTTTCTTGAAAATTTCAGATTTGAGTACTTACTTGGAAACTCACAGATGACCTAAGAACTAAAGATCTGTGTAAACTTCCAAAGATCAAGAAACGTTTTTGGCTTTGAGTCACTTTCATTCAGAGGAAGTCTCCTCTGGAACACTCTCAGTGACAGTCCAACCCTTGCAGCATTTAAAAATCAGATAAAGTCATGGACTGGTGACAAAGTGCACCTGCAGACTATGTTTGTAACGTTTTTATACCATATATCTTGGTCCATAAATTTTTCTTTTAAGTATTTACTTTTATAGTTGGAATGAATTAGTACCCTGCACTAATTCAACTTTAAAATCCAGATGCTGGACTTAAAGTAGACTTAAAATAGATTAAAATCCAACTTTAAATAATGTTAATGATGATGATGATGATAGGTAGTGACCAAGGATCATATCCCATGGGTCCTGCTTTTATGATATGCAAACATTTTTTCAGACAGATTGTTCTTTGCGTTTTGGTTCAGTACTTGCTGACGTGTTTTGGATATAGTTCGACTCACTTCATTGTGCAATTTCTAAGGAGATGACAGACATGAATAGTTCTTGATAGATTCTAAAATTACTCCAGAAAAATACATAATGTTGTTGCCAAATAGTGGTATGGTTAGCGTTGTGGGTGTGAAGTGATGCATTCGCAACTGATTTGAAGCAATGTTTTGATAAATTTAGCAACATTCATCATCTGTCAATCAAAGTGCCACTACGAAGAGTCATGTCAATCACAGCGCCGCGACGAAGAGTAATGCGCCTCGACGAAGAGTCATGTCAATCACAGCGCCGCGACGAAGAGTCATATCATTTAAAGCGCCACTACGAAAAGACTTGCTCCGCCTCCTCAACGAAGAGTAAATTGCAGAGACGAAATCTAAAGCGACTCGACGAAGAGGGGCATGCCGCAACGATCTATGAATCCTGCCTCCCCGAAACGCATTTCGGCTCCCCGAAGTGAGTTCATCGAATTTGTCCAGCATCTGACTCCATACTTTCCCTCTTAAAGTGTAAATGAATCGAAATGATTTTCGCACTGATCTGACGTAAAGAAATACAAAGATTTCGAAAATGCAATTGAAAAATTAAAATTATTTGAAGAAACATCCATTGTGGGGGTACAAAAGTCGTCGAGAAGCGGCGCGGGGTCTGGGGCGAAAGGCGTGGGAAAGCAATTTCGTGACGTCAGGTGGTTTACAAATTGTAAACAAACAGATCCATTCGAAGCAAGATCAGTACGCAGTTCACCAAAATGGAAGCACGAAGTACGCGAATAGCCCGAACAAAATGTCTNAAACAGGGGGTCGCAATCAAACCAAATTTCACAATACATTAGCTTCGTTGCCTAGTTTTCTTTAGGCTTGACAGGGAGATGGGCGGATTTGTTGAAATGAATTCAGTTCTTATTTTTTCGCTAGAATCAGGTATTTATGAAACTCAGGAAAACAAGATATTTTGAATTATGAACTTCATAACTTTAACACCCCAAGTTAGCAAACCATTGCAAATCTGACTGGTGCTCAAGCACCGTAAGCACCAGTCTGGATCCGCCCCTGAATTGATATATAAAAAATGAAAAATAAAAACAGCAAGCAAATGTTCCAAAACATCAGCAAATTTAGTAAAAAGTTGTTGGGTCGTGGGTGAACCAAAAGGTAAAGCCAAATCAATATAGTACAGTTCTTTCCAACGCATACCGCTTTTCAAATCAAGTTTTGTCATTAGAGTACCCTGTCCAAAGTTAATAATCTTTGAAACGGCTTCTAAAATACCCTCATACTTGACTTCTGCGAATTTATCGCACTGATATTGCAGGGGTTGTGGAATGGCTCAGATAAATTATATTAAAATACGCCCCCCCCCCCAGTACAAATAGGGTTAAGATCTGTTAGATATGCAGGCGCCAAATCCAGGAATAACATTCCCTATCTCATCAAACAGTCTCCTTCAGTTAGAACTTTTCGCCGTAAACTCAAATTTCATCTGTTCTACACAAAATACCAATTCTAAAAGTTGTTGCATTTCTTTATTGAGCCACGAAGATGTCACCACTGGTTGTTTTGCGTGGGGTAATGGGGTTGTTGGTGGGGATGACTGCTGCGCGGCCTTCGCTCTTTTTTTGGAAGGGGGTGGGGGTCATGTGGCGGTTCTTTTCGTTGGTCCTGGGGCTTCTTGCTGAGTAGCCTGTGATGTTATCACCAAAACAATAGGTTTTTATTACAGAGGGTGCTCTCTCCTCAATTAGTTTATCTACTGATAGACCTCCTCCTTTAAGAAATTCTTCATGCAAATCTCTTTACAGTAGTTGTGTACCATATTCTTGTATTTTTGATTTTGTTTTCATCTTTTCATGCTATGTAAACTTAAATGATAATATAACCTGCTGTTGTTTTAAGAGATTTGCATCTTGAATTTTAAAATGAAATGAACTGAACTGAATAAACTTCTCATTCAAAATAACGGTTGTTTGTAGTGCAGAAGAGGAAAGGATATAAAATGTGAAATCTGATACTAAGAAATATAAACAATATAAAATATTGAAAAACAAGGGAGAGTAATGCCAACCCCACCCCCCAAGGCCCATAGCAAACTGTTACTAATATTATTAAGCATTGTCATAGTCAATTGTAGTACTGTGTTGGTGCATGTTTAACGCCATTACCAATATTTATGATAAATTATGATTAGTTATTATCATATATAAATTATCATATAAATTGTTAAATTATCATAAATTAGTTAAAATTACCAAATTATTCATTATGCTGTAATTATGCAAATCTTCAGCCGATGTCCTTCACCAGGTGTTCGCATTGCTCCATGGTCGACGGTGGTCTATTTGCATTGTTTTAGCATTCGATCATTGGGCACAATCCACCATTGTCGTCAATTGTAGTAGCAGCGTGCAATCTCAGCACTTTTTCAGCAGCGTATTGCCGAAGCAAGCAACACACTCTGATGATGCCTAAACTTTACTTTTTTTGTGTGCTATTGATAACAGTTTTGCTAGCGGCATCAACCACTGGATTTCGATGCAGAGATGGGAGTGAAAGCCCTGTTGGTTATATATGGAGCAACAAATATTGTGGGGATAATGTTAACCAAACAAAGGCCTGTTTTCAGTCGTTGAAGTGCACGAAAATCGGAGATACCCCCTACAAAGACTACAAATGGAGATGTTTTGACCGCAAGAACTGCCAGAATGCAACAGATGGGAAGTCGTATGGCAAATACAAGGGTATCAAAGGCATTTGTTGTTTCACAAGTGATTGCAATGCTTACCGGCTGAGTACATGTACTGATTCTGCGAGTGGCATGACAGCAAGTGTCATTGGCCTAGTCACCTGCTTATTGTTGACCTTTGCGATTGCCTAACTCACCAAAGCACAAGACAGACTTGCACGATGACTAAGACGAGGCTCACAGTGTAATGAAGACATGTATCTTGTTATGGCAGAGAGCCTGATTTCAGGCTAACCATGACTATGACTGCATGAAGCTGAGAAATCTTGTATAACGTAAAGGGGGAGTAAAAAAAAGTTAAAACGTTTGCAAGCCTGTGATTTATTAACTATTCATCAGATTCCTTCAAAGTGATTCTTATTGTGTAGCTAACATATCAACTTAGATAACAAGATTTAGTTGGATAAGATCGGTCATATTGTTCCTGATTTACACATGATCTTATAAGCGAGGTTTATCTCGGAATCGTTCGAAACAGGCCTAAACTTCTCGATCAAATTTTCCAACATCTAAGCTCCGCAGCGATGAAAATGAAACTTAATCAAATCAGTTGTGTAGAAACAGAGCCAGCCCTACAATTATTTCCACTTGGGAGCTTTTTTTAGCCGTTTTCAAGTAGTTTTCAGCATCACCATTCTGAATTGTTAGGGAATTTGATCAAGGATTCTAGGCCTGTTTTGAAGGATTCTGAGATTGAACAATGTTATAAAATCGCTCATAACTGGGGAACAATACAACCGATTTACACCAACTAAATTTTGTTATCTAAGTTGACATGTTACCAACACAATGGTAACCAGTTTTAAAGAATCTGATGAATAGGTAGCAAACTACAGGCTTTGAAACGTTTCAACTTTTGTTGACTCACCCGGCACAAAAAACTTATAATCAGTCTCTAACAAGCACATTTTCGAGACTGATTTATAATTTATTAGAAACACACAGAACGAACAGATAGCTATAAAAAANCAAGTTAGCAAACCATTGCAAATCTGACTGGTGCTCAAGCACTGTAAGCACCAGTCTGGATCCGCCCCTGAAAATAGTCTCGCATTTATTTGATAGGCTAATATGCCATCATTCCTTCGCTTGATAAAGCACATTTCAACATTTATCCTGAAGGGCCTTGAGTCCAGAGCAGAGATAGCCTTAACAGCCTTCACGACCAGAGATACCCTTGAGCCTTCATTTTCAACATGACAAAATAAGTATAAGTGCTTACCTCTAAAAGTGTACAGCAGCATCATGGAAATTACCAAGAAAATGCATAGAATGAACAGAGATCTTTTCGAGCTTGAATGCCTTTGATCACCCATGTTATGTTATTTTGTTGTTTTATGGGATGAATGAAGTAGTGTTTCCGTGTCTATGTCCATTATCAACTCAACTCTGATCGTTTCTATTGTTCTTGGTTACCAGCCCTAAAGCCCTAAGCCGCATAGCCACTACCTTACAAATTCTTGGCCGCTTTTTGTAGGATCGATTTCGACTGCATCTCGACAGGAAGGGTGAAGTGAGTGAAGTTTGTAAAACAAAAATCTGTTCTCTGACATTCAAAGCGATTTGTCTTTCTGAAGAATATAGATTTCACATGTTCAGCGCAGCCGACCATAATGTTTTCCATTCTCTGTTTATATTGATTTGATTGAGTGCACCCAGATGCGTGAATGTATTCTTCAGAAAAGAAACGCTAATCACTTCGTGATGAGATGATTAAGAGCCGACTCTTTTGTTTTACAAATTCACCCACGGGCTTTAGGAAACTCCAAATTAAATATCAGATTTTCGGATGATACATCGAGTATTTTTCTTCTTTTGTATTTCGTTCGTGAAACATCGAGGGTGAAGCGCGTGGCAGAGGAGTGACGTGACCGAGAGCCATTATGCCATTCCGTTTGAGTGGCATAATGGCTCTAGGTCACGTCACTCTGCCACGCGCTTCACCCTCGATGTATCACGAACGAAATACAAAAGAAGAAAAATACTCTATGTATCATCCGAAAATCTAATTTTTAATTCAGAGTGTCCTAAAGCCCGTGATTCACCCTGCAGTTCGCTCAGCGAATAAACAATGGACATTTGTTGCTTCGAGCAACATTTGTCGAATGGTGGAAAACCACATTTGGCTTAATACAGGTCATTTTAGACATTTGCTTTGCCTCATAGTATTATTTTCCTGCCCTGCATTACATTGGTTGTTTAGTCAAAAAAAATTCATTAGCGTCTTTTGAAAACATAGATTTCACACATTCGGAATAAATATTTTGTCAGAAGACAAAAACATTAAGCAATATTTTGATGCTGTTCTCCATCAATCTCCAATACTTTGCTGGTGGTCAGGTGAAAACCGCGGACTTCGCGGACCTCACGGACTTTTTTGTGGCCGAAAGTGGCCGCTGGTGGCAAAAATTTGCTGGTGAGTCGCTTAATTGCATTTATTACGTTTCCATGGTTGCCAAAAGCGCGCCCTGGTATTTTGGCTAGAGGGCCATAGATAAGTGACCAAGAAATTGTCACAAAGTGGGAGGTCATTGGTTATCAAATCTTTACATTAATTTATCCAATATTTACAACTATTCATAATATTGCAAATTCCTTGTTTTTCAATAATACCTTTAGGATTTTTAACCAGAAACCGTGAAGTACCTGGCGATGATTAAAAATAAAATATGCTACTAATTTGAAATATCATGACTCACAGATTACTTTGAACAAAATTCTCAATATTATCACGCCTGTTAAAGACGTCAATTTCAATTTGGAAATATTTCTAAAGTCTGTCTCAAATTAGATGTCAGGTGAATTTTGCGACTACGCAAAATTGCTCATGCAAAACTCTTCCAATTGTTTTTATTCGCAGGCTTTTCACGTGACATCTAATTTGAGACAGGCTTTAATTATTTTGAATTAAGTTAATTCCTCCGTTTCTCGGTGGCTTTTTCAGCTTAACGAGCGACCTAGCAATCAGCAAACTGTCTTTTTTCCCAATACTTAGTACTTTTGTGCCTCACCCGGTACATACTGGATGGTCCTAATAACGACGACATTTGAAAGCAATACCAGCTGCATATAGTCTCTAATAGTACTACACTTGATTCCAGGTAGGCTAAAAATAAATTGTAATTTGACAAATTGAAATTAGTTTCAGTACTTCGACGGTTGGCAATCATCGAGCACCTGCATACGCTGGGTTGTCATATTTTTGCTTTGCTCCTTTGTAGATTGGGTTTTCAGCCTAGAAGCAAAACAGATATAAAACAAGGAAGGGGTATATTACAAGAGTAACGCTGGGCTTGCCCACGTCCTCTAGCCTGCGCGCAGGCTCAACACTCCTCCGTCAAAGTATACTTTGGTGGAGGAGTGTTGAGGCTGCGCGCAGGCTAACGTCCTCTTGAAAGAAAAGAAAAGAAAAGAAAAAAAAAGGACCACTTGTTCCGAACAGCTCCACATTGATTATTCATGAGACGTCTGTGACCTCGCTTGACCGGATGTTTGTAATAGAACCCAACCGCAAGCAACTCAAAATCTTCATTAATATTGGCCAGAGATCATGTTCATAAATGCCACCTGCCGGACCAAAAAGCATCCAGCTGTGAGCAGTTGGGAACAAATCGTCCTTTCCTTTTCTTTCAAGAGGACTAGGGCAAGTCCAGAGTAATGCGAAAATATCGGTCATAAAAAGAAATAAGCAAGATCCAAGGTGTCCGCCCCCCGATGCGCATCTGTTCATTTATTTCTTTGGGTTGGCATATTAATGACTATTACGATAGCGTTGAAGACTGAAAGATAGATGTGCATAAAGCTTTTTATCAAAACTTGTCACAACATGAAAAATCAGAAGATATGAGAAATTAGCACATCAGAAACAAGCTATGAAGGTGAATGCATTATAACATCTTATCCATTGGTAGTTTGCAAAATGGCCCTCTTGGAAGGAGGTTCTTCATAGAAGTGTCCTAAACTAAAAGGACCATCGCATTCACCTTCATTAGGAATATACTTTTGCAATCTTAAGGTGAAAATTGTTGTTTCGTCACGGGTTTCATCACGTGACTCAACTTTGGAGCAACTAACTGGTTAGATTCAGTCACTTCTTACCTTGTCCCACTTTGACTTCAGCCTGTCTTTCTCAAATTTTGAGTATTCATATTTATCCTGAGAAGAAAAAAAGTTCGAAGAATTTAAGTAAAGTAAATGCTGGTCAAAAAGACCCACAAAATACCTAAATTTCCAAACACATAAACAGAAACGAGTACGCTTTGAAACAAAGCGTAGATTGATCAAGGAGACAAACATTGATCTTTTTCATTGATGAGCCCATATACTTGTCCCATATACTTGTCCCATATACTTGTACAGTTTCGTTTTAAAGTCACACTCTATGATGAAGAAACAAGTCAGAAGGGCCTCGTTGTGCAAAACCTTCTCCGTTTTTGCATCCAAATCTTTTTACTGTTTCTTTTTACCTTACCTATGAAAGTTGTTGTTCCATATACTATTTTTCTTTGTTGGCAACTGAAATTCTTCCTGCATCAAGATTTCTGCTAGCCTGCGTGCAGACTATACTTTCTCATACTATAGGTTCTTGTATACAATAACCTATAGTATGAAAAAGTATAGACTGCACGCAGGCTAGATTTCTGCCGATTTTGATAATAAAGAAAGAAACCATCCATAGCACGTGAGCTAAAATATAAGCGGTCGTGCAGGTTTTGAGGAGAAAGCAATGACTCTAATTTCATAACAGTTTCTATCAACTTACATGCGTAGAAACGAGAAGTTTCCAAATCAGAAGTGCAACGATGGCAGCAAGTACAAGGCCTCCAATAATGCCAAGAACGATTGCGAGTATATCTGGCTCACTGGTTATTGCTGTTGGGCACACTGGATCGGGAAGAAAAATAACAGAGAAATGATTTTGATAAGTTTTATATTTCTTACACTGTTGGCGACTGTTGACAATTAAGGAATCATTGCTTTTGCATATCAATTTTCTTCAATAATGTTTACTCTGATACTCTTAACAGAAAACAATCTTTGAAACAAGACTTTGCAAGATCAAAAGTAAAGATAAAACAGTTTTATGATTCTAGAACGATCGGAACAAAAACGAAAAAAACAGATATAGAGTCCAAAATCTACGTTAACAGCTTGACATTACAATTCTAATGTTCAAAATCTGTCCAATGAGTGATTTTCGTGACATTAAGAACAATAACTCACCTTTCTTTGGATTAACCCAAACAGTGAAATTTCCAGACGCATCTTCTCCATATGAAAACACAACATAGCAACCGTTACTATCGGGAACTTCGCATTTGCGTTCTTTCACTGAAAACGAGATTTGGCTAATGAAAGCTGTACATATATTTCTTTACCCCATCACTTGAAACATTTTATTGCCGCTGCTCAAGTAAGACTGGCGTCTGCAAAGTAAATGTGAGCCTTGTCTGAGCAGTTTCAAGGACTTACGTTTAAGGCAACATAGGTTTCAAATCTTTAAAAGGGTCGGTGTAAAATTCTGTGACCTATTTCTTTTAACGGAATGGCTTGAAAGAAACTTTAGCTACTTTGTAATAATTCTACCGTTGGACTTTTCAGAAATTTTCAATGTTTTCAGAATTAGAGTGCTTTTCTTCTTTTTTAAGAATTCAAGAAAAATTTTGAAAAAAACTTAAAACCATCGTAATTTTTAAACTTTTTGAGGAAATATCAAATAATTTTGCAGAAAAACATAGTTTATGAACGTCTACAATATGGTATCAAGCAAATGTCTTTCACTCTTCTGGTTTGCGATTTAGAAATTTTATGACGTCACATCCTCAAATGAGTTGAAATATGAAATACGCTGTAATTTCGAAAATATTCAAGATTTCTGAAAACGGTAGAGTTATAGCAAAGTAGCTAAAGTTTGTTTCAAGCCGTTCGATTCAAAGAAATATGTCACTGAATTTTACACCAACCTTTTTACGCCAATTTAAAGATTTAGAGCCTATGCTGTTTAAGGCAAATGATGCAAAGAACCTTTTTTTATAAGAACAAGAACGAGACGAACAAATTTGCACCATTCTTCTCGTCAAATTACTGAATATCTACAACAGATGAAAACGACAAAGAAAAAAATTGAGGACAACGTTATTGAGCAGGACAACCCATTGTCCAACAAGTTCAGAATGAAACAATGGGAGGATAAGCTAGCACTGTTGCATAAATAAGCATAAATAAAAACGAAATGTGACTGGAGAGACTGAAATAAATCTAGTAAGAAGTGTCAAGGTTCTTGAAAAAAAGAAACGTACTGGTTCCATTTGTCTTGATAATATTCAATGAACAGTTGTTGCAACTTTCTGTTGGGCCTTGTTTGAATACTTGACAAAGTACGCAGTCGCGATTATTTGAGCATTGGCCAGGGCATGACTGTGTGAAAAAGAATAACGACTTAAGTAGTAAGTAGACTCATTTCATTTAAACGGAAGAGAAATAAATGAAATTCAACAACCACATGTGTAAATTGTAACTGCACTTTCTTACAAGGTCATTAAAAACATGCGGTTGGAATTTATGTAATATCGAGTTCTTCTCTTCATTTTCTTCTACTGATTTTGTTCCTTTTCAGTTATAAGAAAGACCAAATATTTTCCTAGGCTATAGGTTATATCAAACGATATTCTGAGAAATAGGTTTTATAAAATATCGTAAGTCTTGGTCAGGAGTCCTAATTTTAAAATTTCACATTAGCTATCTATTATTAAAGGTAATGTGTCCATACAAGTAGGCCTCCCAGAGCAAGGCATGTGATCAACTAAAATTTCTTTTCAACACGCATTACGGCAATTTTCTCTATTCATGTGATCAGTTCTAATATCAACCAATCATTTGCCGAGAATTTGATGGATGTTGACAGGTTGGGTATACGCTGGCCTTATATATGGACACATTACCTTTAATAAACCATGTTAAAGAAAGTGTGTATTGAAACTCACTGGACAGGTTTCACAATGAGTTCCTCGATATCCAATTTCGCAATTGCAAACTCCACAATCACATTTACCATGCCCACCACAGACAGCCTGGTAAAAGAAAAGTATGTCGATAATGCTAAAAACATGACAAAAATGATGGTGATAATACTATGAAATACATTTGAGAAGGCAGTGAGCAAGAGGCTACCACTTTGTACAGATATTGAAAATTATATTTTGTAGACAAACGGGTCTCACCTAAGATGAAATGTTAGGTGAACAACAATGTTGGCTCCTAAGATACATTTGCATTTATACAAATCCGCAGATAGGCCTGATGAACATATAAATTTCAGCTAGAATTAAATACTTTATCTAGCAGTTCAGCTCTAGGTTGGATCTACTTTCAACCGAATAATTATCAGGGACGTTAAACTCTCTAAAGTCTAAACTAAACGTCGCACGGCTAAGATATTATCTAAATATACTTTTTAAAAGTAGAAATAGATTTGATCTCAGGATTTATGGCGATCACTTTGATACACAATTTTGAAAAAAAATATTTCAAATTCTAAGCAAGGTACGCTTTTTTTCTTTCTGTGTAGTCAAAGATCGTAAAATTTAAGACACACTCACCCCATTTTTATTGCAATTCTTCTGAACAAGAGTGCAATTCTTCTGACCACAATTACTGCCCATCCAAAGTCCTTTGCATTTACATTTATTGCATTCACAAACACCACGTTCAGAACCTGGCAAGGGGAGAGACATGACATTTAAAACTACCATGAAACTCCATTGCTTGAAATCAAATGTTAATCTCCTGAAAAGGGTTAAGTCGAGTTAATACTCTCTCTCTGCCTTGACACATGATACTGGCTTTTGAGGGTATTTATTTACTTTGAGCACTCACGCGCCTTTAAGTTGTTTTAGGCCAAAACATGTAGAGGTCTGTTGTGTTTCTCGATAGCTCAGAGACAAGATTATTAGGCCAAAGGAAAGACATTTCGTAATACTGGAATATCAAATCCATCAAACCAGAACGAAATAAAGCTACCTACAACTACTATCAGCCTTAAAGATAAGTGGGGAATGGAGATGTATCTTGTGGCGTAGGGGTGTCCTTAGATGCTTTTGAAACGAGCTCCCTACGCGTTGGGAGTCGAACTGAAAACACGGGGCAGGTCCTAAACGATCCACGCAAGCGACGCAGACAGAAGCCACCCCGGCCTCAGTGAAATTTCTACAATTGTTTTGAAGCCCAACTACCACCGATCCAGGCAAACGACCCAGACAGCAGTTGAGCAACTTGAAAATAGTGGAACTATTCTAAACCGTAACTTTTTAGGCCCAACTACCACCGATCCAGGCAAGCGACCCAGACAGCAGTTGAGCAATATAGAAATAGGGGAATTTTTTGATCTTAGTTTTGAAGCCCAACTCCCACCGATCCAGGCAAGCGACCCAGACAGAAGTTGAGCAACGGGGAATACCAATTCTNATGCATTGGACAAAAAATCGTGTAATGATTCTTGTACAAGAGTGAATTACGTCATAACATTTTTTCCTTAAATCTTTGCGCAGATTCTGTGTGAAAAATGGTGCATGAAAAATATAGATAACTCGAATATTTTTATAACCGGGGTCATGCATGATTTGATTGGATTTTTCTAAGATGGATTAGATGGTCTGTTTTTTACATTTGTGGCTTGATTAATCGGCCGTAGAAATCCATTTGGTTGCAATGGCTAATCACTTCGTTCTAGCGTGTCAATCTGAAGCAACGGATGTTATCTTTACAAAATCTGCTCTTGTTTGCAAGGCAAGATTTTAGAAGCAGACTACAGCTAGATAAAGTCTTTCAAAATCGTACTAATAAAGTAGCAAGCACACTAACCTCCACATTCCTTTCCATCGTGATTATCACAACCAAAATTTCTGCATTCGCAGTGAGTCCCTGTGATCATTTCTGCCGGTTTCTGAAATGCAAACAGAGAAGAAATGAAATGCAATTACACAAACCAGAGCAAAAATCTTTCATTTCTCAGACGAATTAGATACGCGAATTACCCAGTTTCATTTGGCCAAAATTTAGTGAAGTTCTTACTTAAAATTGATCGCAAATTAGAACTCAAAGATGAATGCCTCAACATTCAAGACACTGATATAATATTGATAAGTGAACGAGATGATAGACTAATCTACTTACCTTTCTTTGGGTGCATTCACATGTTCCACAAATGCAGGTGCCAGCATTGCTGCAGACGGTAGATGTTGTATTGCTAAAATTGGAACAAAAGTTCATTTTACTTGTCGGCTGATGAAAATTAATTTAAAAAAGTTATATTGGTCATGAGAAACAGCTAAGCATTGAATTAATTAAATCAAAACAAAGTTGAGAGACATGAACTAACTTTGTAGGGTATCAATCAAACCTTTAAAAATGCATAAAAATCAGACACACTTTTTGTGTAATCCCCAGAGAAGTTTCAACAACTGAAAACAACTTTTTACGAAGCAAACAATAAAACATACTCTGCTTTACAAGTAGAATCGTCTGTCAATGATGCATCAGTGCATCTGCAATCATCACCATACCTATAATAGAATTTTCAAATTTAAACACCAATATATGTCGTTTGGCTGCCGGGTAAGTCAAAAGAAAGCTTTAAAAAGAAGAAAGAAACATGGATGCAGATAAAATAAAGTTATCGAGACTGGTGCAGCTATCTTGAAAACATGGAATGTGGAATACTGGAATGACATAGAATACTGGAATGGCATATTCCATGGAATATGCATTCCAGTATTCCATGACATTCCAGTATTCCACATTCCATGTTTTCAAGATAGCCTGGTGCATCTGTTTTTGCAGTATCTCCTCTCTAATGACAGACAATAGAGAGCTACGTTAGTGGGAGTCCAACGTCAAATTCTAAGGTGTTTTAGACCAAAACGTTAACAAATGCTGGCGGAAAATCCTCATGAAGCAAGAACTCTCCTCCACAGAGGCTCTATTTTGGGGCGAATGAGGTCAGGAAAGGAAAAGCGGATTCTCTGTGGAGAAGAGTTCTTTCGGTGAGCCATGAGCAGTTCTTGGCAAATCACAACAACAGCAACATTTACTCATGCTTTCAAAAATGGCGATCAGGTGTTGGACGTCTTGGATTTCACCAGGCCAGTTTGTCTCCTCGACATATCTAGTAAGTGATATGCAACAATACATTCAGCAACAACAACAGTGTGTCATTATTTGGCAGAGGCTTGCTTCCCTTTTCTCCGTCTCGAATGAAAAGGCCTCTGCGGAGGAGAGTATGAAGACACAGATAGCAGTAGAAGAATACAGATGGGAATGGGAGTATATATAAGTTTTATGCTAACCTTCCTTGGTCACAGTAACACTTTCCGCAAGCAAATTTTCCGGCTGACGAACATCTTGTACTATTCAACTCCTGTGGGTAGGAGACAAATCACAACGTGAATAGAAAACTGAAAAGTACAAGAAAGCATGAAAACCATATGTTAAGCGAATCAAGATGCTGAATGATTTGCCCAAACGACGAGGCTACCTCGTAGACACGGATATCAGAGCGGGGCAATACGGTGATTCTTCGTGATGATCTATTGTTTCAATGAAAAGGAAATATTTGCTCTTCATTTTGGCCTCTTTTTCCATTTCATTTTTTCATTTTCATTTTACAATATTTATACAGGTTACAAATTTCAGTTATAACTAACTGTTTTACAAATTGACCTGTCAAAAAAAGCCTAAATTAAAAAATATATATATCTAGATATCTATATATAACCTTAATTATACAAGATTTAGATGTAAACTTATACGATAAAGCATAACAAAAGTAAACAGAAAATTAAAATGTGCCTCTCAAATGGATTTTTTAAAGGTAGCCAGGGAGGCATAATTTTGCTCCACGATAAGAAAAAGCTTTTTGACCTGTACATGTTCTCAACAGAGGTATCTGCAAATTTGTTTCAGTAGAGCGAAGATTGCGATCACTACCCTCTGAGCATTTAGTAAAAAGTTCTCCTAAATATTGAGGAGCAAGTGAATTAAGTGACTGATAGGTCAGAAATCTCCATCTAATAGAGAAATGACACTAGCGGATAAAATCATGCTACTCACAACAGTTGGGGACGTCTCACAGTCACAGTTGCATTTGACAGTGGTTTTAACTTGTACATTCTCAAAACCAGCAATACTGATTGTAAAGCTACGAGAAAATAGAAAAGTGACAACTTAAAAGAACCCATGTTGTAAGTTAGAATAATGATAATGATGATCATGACCAGAAGTATTAGATTCAACAAGAGGCCAACTGCTTGTAGGATGTGACAAAAACAGCAGAAGATGTAGGAAGAACGAACAATTGAGCCAGAGAGAAAAAAGAACGCAACATACTTAGCGCTCTTCGTTCACTCGGCGAGAACGCAACATTCTTAGTTCACTCGGCTTCGTGACTAGCGTATAACGTAAGAACACCCTGGGAACGAGGTTGAGCGCTCTCTTCTAACCTTTTTAATGCCTGTGCCTCTTTAGAACATCTCTGAGCTGTAACAGATACGTCGAACGACACTTCTTCATCAATTGCAACATCACCACATTCGTTATCAGCAGTTTTACGTCTACAAAAAATATGAAGAATGACAAAAATTATACTTCCTCTTCAGAAAAACTGGCCATTAAAGTAAATGAACGGAGATATAGCGATCTAGTCTAAACATAGCACAAAAGAACGGCACGCGCCACTTATGTTCATATTGTTTTCATGGATCGAAAACATCAAATACAATAGGTTCTATTTAGGTGGACCCAGTCCCCCTAGCTAAGTTGCCTTTTAACTCCGTTGATTTACTTTAATGTGACTAAATTACTCCAATACACTATCGAGGAAAATAAAGTTTAGGCCATAACATCCATATATTTCATCAAATCACTAAACGGACACCAACCAAAAGATCGCAAGGATCATACCTGCATTTCTTTGCTTTGTATTCAACTTTTATGTCAGCTGGATTGTTACCAATCAAACGAACAGTTGATGCAATTTTCTGTAAATAAATAGGAATGGTAAAAGTCTGACTAAAAAAGTTAAAGTTTCGATTTGAAAATCGAGAGTTACGTTTTCTATTTCCGTCCTGTGACCATGTATTCCATACCTCAGCAGTTTGCAAGAACATTCAAAGAGTAGATTGAAAGAGAATACTCAAGAAGAATATTCATTGTTCATGTCTAATATTCTAGACAAATTGTATCACACGGACAATTTATAGTACACATGTCCAGTGATTGTATCAATTTAAGTTCCAATAGAGAGTTCGAGAAATGAATTTTGAAAAAGGCTCGTTCGTTTTCGAAAGGAAACTATTTACAACCTGTAAAAAGGTGATAAAATTCTTCAACAGCTTTTGAGGAGAGGAAATCGAGTGTCAAGTCAGCAAGGAAGGCTGACGGGGCTGACGTATGAATAGACACCAAGACCAAGCAACTGCAATTGCTTTCATTTGTGGAGCTGACTACATAATTATAAATGCGAAGGCAATTTTCTCCCCAGCTTTTTCGACTAAATTTCTTAGTTTGATCATTGTTTGCAAAGTAACTTAAAATGACTTTTGAAATGTTGACATTCTTTAGCATTCTTTAGGTATCCATCTATCCCCAGATTGAAGCCTACAAACCTACAAACCTCGTAGTTGTCTTTGATCAATTCTACGACGTTGCTCGAATCTGCAGATAGTGTTCCTGCTGTTGTTCCGAGATCTTTCCATTCTTGGGCAAGGTACTATGAAGAAACATATGGCACTTAAGTATTGAAACTCCGGGAGCTTATTTCAGATGTGAAGGTTATAGTACCTTGCCCATATTGACTTTTCCCCTAAATCATAGGAAATCAACATACAACGTTGTAGTGGTCAGACTATACCATACACAAATTAGTATTCAAATAGAGTCGGTGAAACAAATGGAAAATCTTTAACAACTACTTGCACTCAGCACTTGATAGATTTGGGAGGGGGTTTCACAGGGAAGGAGGTTTGATTGAAATCCTTGCTTAGAAAGAGGGCTTATCAAAGTGGGTCTTCAAAACTGGGCAAGGGGCTTAGTGGAGCTTTTGTGGATTGCCAAAACAATTATATGTGTAAACAAACCTCGTAAATTTCTTTCACTTCTTTTGTTACAGCAATAATTGGAACAATCTTGCTTTCTTTCAGTTTTGCTTTGAGAAACCCAACAGATGGATAGTCCTTGAGAAACAAAATATAAAAAACTGGTTAGTGTTACAAAAGTTTTTAATAGCTATAAACAACAGATTCATTGTTGTGCATTGTGTTGACTCATTGTGTAGATTAAACTGCAAACGCAACTTTTAAACCTGTAGACATATGAAGAGAAACAGTAATGATTAATAGCTGCGAAAGAACAATAAACAAGTTAATTGTGCCTGGTTTTCCTTGTATCCCTGTGTTCTGATTTGAGTGACCTTCACGGGCATAGGGACACAGGGAATAAAAAACTGTTGTATAAACAACTACCGCGTTTCTTAACTCCCATGGTAAAGCTGTAAAGAGAAGCTACAGCAGTTACTAGTTACTTAGAAGTTAGCAAACAACCTAATCATCGTTCCATTGTAGCTACTAACTACCGCATAATATCATTCCACGAAGAAGATCATGGTCCTAGGGAATTCTAGAAACGTTGCTCGTCTTAAATCTTTCAGTAGGTATCGTACTCTCACCATTATGTTAGTCATTGTATACGTGTTGGCTTTATCCAGATGACATTTTCCGTCATTTGGGAGAACAATGCCTCCAAGCTGCAATGTACAAAAAGACGGCCATTAATTTACAGATAAAAAGTCATTCATCAAGGAAAAGTTATTTGAAAAATAACGGTTATCCGAATAGAAAGTGCACGCCTAAATAAAAAGTGCACGCCTTAACAGAAAGTGCACGCCTTAATGGTTACATACAGCGGTGGATCCTTATGTTCAAACATGTTAAACTTACAATTTTTTGCAAACTAGAAAATGCCCGATAGGATGTAACTCAATCTTCGATGTCGCGCTCTCTAAAACGGGCACATCTACATCTACATCTACAAAAGGAAAGCCCCTGCGGGGCATCACACTGATGAGGATCTGGTTATTGAACCTGCAAGCATATGCTATGTTACTTGGTTGAAACGAAAAGAAGAGTAGAAATATGTCCATCGAGGACTCAGTAATTCATGCTGGCACGTCCAATTCCCAGACACTTAACGGCTTAACTCTTACTGTACTAAGACGGACAAAAAAATAAACTTAGAACACAGTCGACCACATGCCGTGACAACACAGATAACACTCTTTTAGCAGCTTAGAGAAAACAGCAACAACTGACCAATCAATGGCCAATCAAAACTAAATGTTTGCTTCTAAATGAAGCAAAATTCAACCAAATGAAGAGTATTTTACGTATACACTAGGTTTATCTAAATGGTTCAAGCTTTTGTCTTCCAAATATTTCAAATAATCAACGAACTGCAATCAAAAGGTATTTCACGGAAAGGTTTGTTTTTCAGAGCTAGAAATTTGATATCTATTCTTGCAGCTTTTTACGTGGTAATCGAGACGTTACTTACTTTTCCTTCACCAGCACTATGAAATGAGGCATCTGTAACGAATACGACAATTCTTCTAGAAGTATCCTTCTTTGACCAGCCAATTCTCTAACAATTGAATGAAAACAATTATTAGCCATAAGTTTGCAAAATAACAGGTTTTACTGTTTCTTAAAATGCTTAATGTTGACGTTAGTAAATAATAAATTTTTTGAAACCAGGGCATGAAAATTGCAGGAACAGGGAAACACTAGTTGCAACAAACAATTCACAAGGCAGCAGGAAGCTTGGACCATTGAACCGGTTATAATTCAAGTGTGAAGCGATGCAAACAATACAATGTCAAATGGTCTAAATTGTCCGCTCGAAAAACCAATTATAAGAACTCTTCAAAATTCAGGTTGGCTGAGATGGAGACTATAAAAGCAAGCTAGAAATGCACAGATGAATGTTACTGCTTCAGAGCAACGATGACGTTCGAAAAGCTGCTCACCAATGACCAAAGGCCTCTCCCTTCAAATTCATTATCTTTTTGTACTATACCGGTAGTTAAACAAACAAAAATCTGCTATACCTGTTCGCAAACAGCAACTTGCATCAATGCGTCAAAACCTCCTTCTGGGCTATCATTATTGCCAGAAATCTTTTGAGCCCTGACACCGTCCTGTTGAATTGAAAAGAAGGAAAAATAATGAGGGTCTAGAACTAATTGACATTGCAATTGAAATGTTAAAATGTTGTTCGTAGAAGCATAGCAATAGAGCTCCTGTGTACTTTTTACATAGCTGCTTTGAAATAACCTCTGACTTCAACTTGCTTGTGTCAAAACTTCTCAATTACTTTTCAGATTTACTCAAACAAGGTCTCAAACGCTGCTAAGTTGAAGTCTTCCCTAATGTACCAAATATGATAAATTTGAAATCACAGTCCCTCCACAACAGTTACACAAACAAAGCATAACTTTCTTGAGACACCATGCAAGTTTGCTTATTAAGTTGATAAGGCGTTTAAAAATCCTTCAGTCCTGACGATCCATTCCCAAAAGAATTAGAGAAGAGAAAATATGTGGTGTATAGAGATGGAAGATGGGAAACGATTGAAAAATACTTACAGAAAATTCCTTAGCATTTGGAGTAAAGTTCCGGTTGTGTATGAAACCAAATGGTTTTCGGCATCCTACGCATGGATACTCCCTAAGAAGAAAGATGAAATCAATTCGTTTTACGAAGTCTTGTGATGATGATTTACGACTATTCGAAAACTAATTGAAGTAACGCAAACAGTCATTTCAAGCAGAAGCTAGAATTAGAAAAAACCGTCTAGCCTGTCAAATAATACCCCTATTTCTCATACCCTACCCTTATACCCTTATTATACCCCTATAACCTGTCAAGAAATTGGATACATTTAATTAAAAACAATGCAACTGTAAAATACTTTACTTCTTCAAAACTAAGAAAAGACATGATGGTGGGTATAAGTTTCCTCTTATGAATTTCAGAGTTACCGCTTCGAGGCAAAGGAATCTCCCTGATTGAAAAAACTAGCTCTTTGATAAGGAGTATAGCCTCTTCCTCTCATTCTAGCGCCCTCTGAAACATATAGCATCAAATAACTTTAACTGAAGGTACTTACTTTTCAATTTGAATGTATGGTGACACTGTCTTGTCCACAAAAGAGCCAAAAGCTAAACGATAGTTCTTTGTTATTGAGCCAATTGTTGTAGCTGTTGAGAACAATGAAATGTCACAAATTTTCAATGTAATTATCCATTACAGTAAAAATCTACACACAAGAACCACTTTTTGGCAATTTACCTAAGCAAAGGTTCTTATTTCTTGTGGTATACGGCTTGGTATGGACAAAAACCCCTTAAGGTCCTTAAGTGACATTCATCGAGCAACTAGAACTTTGTAACATCTTTCTTTCTATTGTTAATCCAACCTAAAAACAAGAGAGCTATGGTTCAGAAATCCACCTACCAATTTGTGAGCCAAGATTTTTCAATTTATCCAAGTCATCCCTCATGGAATTTGATAAGTCCATAAGATAATACAAATCCACTGGATAATTCTTTGCAGGCTTGACATTGATTTGAAATGTTGCTGGCACACCTGAAAGGTCAACAAAATCTCTGTCACATTGAGAATAAACACTTCCCTCATGACGATATTCTGGCCAAATCTTAAATACAATAAAATCTAAGATATAAATTTTGATTGCATAAACTAGTGATTTTTTTCCTTTTACTCTCCAAACGAAATTTTCGAGTCACCTTGGACTTGCTACAGGTCTTTATATTTTTATCATTTTTGTAAACGAGCTGTGCTTAGGGCACAACAGGACAAAACAAAGATTGGGAACAATTCCAGAGCCACCCAGAAGAAAGAAGTCATACTTACATTCAGTTAGTACTCACCTATACGAAGCTTGAGATCAACAATTTGAGGAGATACTTGCACCTTTTGGCCTAGTGGTTTGTTTCCAGTCTGAAACGAGATAAATTTGTGCACCATAATCAATAACAATCTAGGGTGCATTTGCAGTGTTGGTAAAAAACAATAATTCTCTTTGTGATAGTTTCTGGGCTTTTGATTCATTAATGAATGCTGCAGAGAAAATATTTGGCTGGTATAAGTTTTGGTGTCATGTAATAGCTTACTGCTTGGAAATTGCAATTTATGTGCTATGGGGTAGATTTGCTTGAGCTTTTCAGAACCCTAAATAAAAAATTTCCTTCCAGTTTGTAAGTGCTTCATTCTTGAACTAAAATATTTACCATAGTTGCAGTGCTTTTAGGATCTGTTTTGTTGGTGCAAATGGTATCTATTGTTGTTCGAAGGTCACATCTTGGTCTTTTCTTGTTGACTTTCTGAAAATCCTAAGACAGAAGGCGGTAAATTTTTAAGATTTTAGATTTGCCAAAAAAGGTAGAAAAAGTTGGATTAAAAATGTTGCACAGTTTTTCATGCAAGAAACAAAGACAACAAACTTCCAGATTGGATTGAATATAAATTTTGGTTAAAAAAAAACTCACTTCATCTTCACACCATACACAGGTTGGACCACCATTTATGCAAGTAGCACACGCAGCATGTTGGGTACATGGATTCGAATTCCCTACAATAAAACAATCTTAGAATTCAATTTTGATATTCTGTGAGTCGTAATCGGTGATGGAGCCAGAAAAAACATAGCGAGTGGGTAAAAGTCCAAATTTGCAAAGAGGGAGTTGCTTGTTGCGGTTTTTTTTAAGCGCCAAGCGCTGGGATTGCAGAAGTAGAGAAGACCTAATCGAGTCCGCGACCCCTTGTCATGACGCTCAAGTGGTGAGGCTCGTACTGGGATCGAACCCTGTCCACCTGACTGTTCTTGCTGCAAAGTCAGAGGATTACACCGCTGCGGCACAACACCTTCAATAAAGGTAATGGAGGGTAAATAAATAAAGGGAGGGTAAATGTAATGCCCAGACATTTTTATTGAATTTTTCATGACAATCGCAGGCTATTTTTTGAAGGGCAGGTGTATTTATCCCCTCATACGTTAATGTGACTGTGACGATAATTGTTCAAATCGTAAATTTTTGTTCTAAAACTAAGTAAGATATTTCACTCTCTCAATTTTGGAGCTCATCTGAATTATTTTTGTAATTACTTCCGACATTTTACTACTATATTTCTGGAGCACATTTGGTGGCAAAATTACAACTTTCCTGAGTCTCCCAGCCAATGGAAGAGTGATGGAAGTGCCGCCACAGAAGGCCGTTTTCCTCGATGGCCTAAATCGAACCAAGATACTGTTTTGGTGGGAAACTTTTAAAAGGGTCTGGGATCTAGGCTGCTGTTAAAGACGTCTGGTACCTAGCGTAAGAACCAGTTGGGATCCAAAGAGGTCGAAAATCCCGTACAGGCCCTCGCAATCCCGTACCTTGATACTCGAAAACCGCTACTGTTCCTCCACAGCGCCCTTGGCATCTCTTAATGTTGCTTAAATTGTACTCTTTGTTGTATCCTTTAACATTTATATTATAGTTGAACCTTGTAAACATTGCTGAATATAGAAAAATATAAATGAATTTGATACAACGGTCATCACTCCTGCGTCGATTACCCAAATCGGTCGACGGTTGAGATTTCTAGAAGACCGTTTGGGGCCTGGGAATGAGGTTGGTACAGGCCCCTCACTACACCTGTGAAAGAGCCATTATGGTCTGCCATAAATGTACCGACATTGAAAGTCAGATTTTGCGGAGAAAAGAGTTCAGTGTTTCTTTGAAGTCTAGACTGCCATTTCGGTTCCATTTGGCAAAATTTATATACGGATTCGTTGAGACATTTTCCAGACTTCCACCCATTAGACGAGTTGACAGAACTGAAGCTTCAGCAAATATTGACCAAATGTTTCCGACTTCAAATACTTCACCAAGTGTGGGAAAATGCAAAGGAGGAATGACATGAGATATTTCCCATCCAGTCATTGATGTCAAATCTAATATCTTCCTTCAATCAAATTTCTGCATCGTTTTGGCAGATGGTCACGTTCAAAGGAGGACAACGTTTCTACGTAATATTATCCACCAACTTCTCTAAGATGGCAAAGGCTCCATCTTTCTTCGAAATCTGCATCGAGCCACACAAAAATTTAGGACTGATCTTATCTTGATCTTACCTTGATCTTACCTAGAAGTACGCTTTTGCAGTTTATATGAAACACAAAGATCAAGCTAATACACGTATTTTTTTTATAAGAAACTAAGAATTTGAGCAAGTACTGAAAGTTTCTTAAAATTGTCAGATTTTCAGTACTCAGAGTTTCTTACGAGTTTCTTAAAGGTTTGATAGCAATCTTCATGTTTACTACCTGTGCCCTCCTGAACGTTTCAAAACAAGTTTTTTGAAGCCTTTCCAATGCTTAGACATTACTTCAGTAGGCCTTTCCGGTAATATGATACAAGAAACAAGTGAAAATAATGAAAAACTATCCTTAGAATTTCTTTTATTACAATAAATAGTTTCTTAAGCTATATTTTCCCAGTACTGGAGTTTCTTAAATTTTTGGCGATCTGAGAGTTGAGTTTCTTATAAGCAGTTTCTTATAAAAAAATACGTGTATTTGAGACAATATAATTCATTTTGTACTCACCATATACACTTGTTAAAAAGACGAATAAACAGGTAGTTGTTGCAAATATAGCTGTCCTTTCCATTTCAGTTGACAGCTGCTTAAAAAATAAGTAGATAAGATTTGAAAATTGCGTTAGGTAACAAAACGATTTGCTAAATTTCTTCTTCAATTTTCAAGTTCTGTCCCACACGAAAACCTTGATACTATAGACAGGATTATTATGAACATTTTCGAATAAAATTTCGAAATTAAACGAGACTTACCTGTAAGTTGAAGTTTGATTAGAAATGTTTAGTTGCAAATATTTTTTAGTTGTACAGGATGTCCCAAAAAAATTGTTCCACGTTTGACTAAATATTAAAAAATAATGATGATAGAGTGAATGGGCTCCATGGTAGGATAACTCTGTCCCTAAGAATTTAAATTAATTTTAGACACCACCATCCTGCAAATCTACGGAATACTCATACATTTATTCAAGTTTTTTCATTCAAGTTTGTGGGAAAGCTGAAACCAGAGGCTTCTCGATTTCTCGATAGAATTTATAGTAAAGGTAGCATGGGGCTATTCTTCCTTTTATTTCTCGTTTATTTCAGAGCATACCAAATGAGACTTTGGAAAAAATTGTCGATCGCCGAACTTTTTCTAAAATTTATTCAAGCTTATGAAAATGATTCAATCTATCATCGAGAAAGTTTTGATTTGACGTTTTTGGATACTTGCATTCTTCAGCGAATTTTGACAATGGCTACAAGAATTAAATTACTTCGAATTCCTATTTGGTTCGCTTTGATATCAACGAGAGGTATGACGTTCGATAACCTTCCTTTATCTCGATTTTGGAGCTTCTGTGCGCATTAAGTCATTTGGGGGGCCTCTGGTTTCTGCTTTCGTACTAACTTGATGAACATCAAACAAATGATGGCCCTTAAATTTAGTGCATCTCTGACTTTGAATTTTTGTTATACTGGCTTCTTTATTCTTGTTTCTTTCTTTTCGGATTTTACCTGACAATTTACTGCAAGCACTTTCCAACGAAAATACTCAGCAATCAGCAATGATCCCGTTGTTCACCGTGTTTATAAAATTTCATACCAGAAGAAGAAGACACACCTTTTCAGCGACAATTCAGTAATATTCCGCAACTCTTGAAATTAACCAGTAACCAAAGGTGTCACAATGCTATTCTGATCATTGCTGTTTCTCTTCTGAGCAGCTGCCAATGTTGCAAATGTCAAAAAATGCAACAGCCGCAAAGTCCACAATCTAACATAAACATTGCAACATGAATTGGAAAATATTGCATCGCTTCTAAATAAAAACTTGATTCCTGTCCTGTTATTTGTCAAGTTTCAATATTCCCGACAAAAATGTCATCATTCAAGATAATCCAGTAGGAATAACTTTGTACCAATCGCAGGCTACTTGTAATGTTTTGCTAAGCTACAGTAGTTTCAAAATAATGGATGAGATATAAAAAAAGAAAATTGAAATACTTACCGTAAAAAGCTTCTTCAATAACAAACTGCAGTCGTCTAGTTCTTATTCATTTCCTTATTTCGATCCATTCTCCAACTCCACATAAAACAAACGATGATTGTTACCAAAAGGAGGCTTGTCGCGCAACTTCAGGATGCTTGTCGTCACGCAGGGGTCGTCTCAAAAACCATTTGATTGGCTTTATACACCCCTTGGATTTAATCAGCATACTATTTCTGCTCGAAAAATGCTCTTAAAAATTTCTTTATAGGCCCTTTATATAGTACTTATTTTCAATAATTTTGTCAAGAATTATTAAACGTAGATGTTGCACGGTGTTGCAAATTATATGCGCATTTCATCGAACGCAAGAAACTGGCGACACACTTTGATTGATTGAATTGGAATAAAAGCTAACTGCTAATTCTAAAGAACCATAAAGTTGAAAACCTATTTACAAGAAAACCTATTTCACACTCTGATGACGACATAAGTCAGAAAGGCCTCAGTGTGCTAAATCTTCTCGTTTTTTTTGCATCCGAACCTCTTTACCATATTTACAAGAAATATTCATATTTACAGTTATATAGCAGAATTCATTGAAAACTTTGCTAACTCCTTTGATAAACAAAGGACCACTAAAAAATACACCCAAAGTACAGCACTGTCTTCCTGATCCTGCCGGTTTGACTTTGCCATGATATGCTACAGTTTTTAAATAGCCTGTTAATAGCCAGTTTTTAAATAGACTGTTAAGTTTGCTAACTGGTAGACAGATCTACGGCAGGAGTGTTACTCGGATAACACATCATCAGGCGTCCAATGAACTTGCCTTCCGCGGTGAAGGAATGTCATCTTGGCCTAACCATCAAACCTGGGCAAGGATTGTAAACAATAGATCTCTTGTTTTCTTTCCGAATCTATCTACGTGCCCCCGAATAGGGGCATACCACTGAGCCCAATGAACTACGAAACATCGCCAAAATATCTCCGGAAGCATTGGCGCCGTTAGCCTTAAAAAAATGGGATGGACATAGTAAGGAATTATGTCCTGAAAGGTATACGAAGCCTTTTTTATACCAATTTTGGTTACGAATAAATACTACCCTCAGAAAAACTGGGGTGGACATGTCTACCCCAGTCCACCCCCTTGGCGACACCCTGTCCGGAAGACAAGCTTTGGAACTTTATGAGGTCGGAAAGATACGATTAGACTTTCTAAACGACATGACGCATGTATTACCGCAAAATTTATTTCATTTTGTTTTTGAAAGCCTTGAAATTTCCAAATTTTAGATAGGAAACAAGTAGAGAGTGACGTCACAACAGGGCGTCTCCCAGCCTCGCTTTGAAGGTGTCCATCATTTCCTGTATTTCCTGATCATTTGCGACTTTGACGATCATCGAAGAAATCAGAGTTGAATAAACACAGATGGAAAAGTGATCAAGGCTGGAAAAGAGCAAGAAATATCAATAATAAACATCAAAGCAAAAGATCAGCAAATAAAGCCGTCTTCGAAAACGTTTATTGGTATATATATTTGCTTTTGTAGTCGAATGTCCACACTGATTGATATTGAGTGCGTGGGCCTTGCCCTGCCTTTGGCCTAAACCACCACTTTCAATTTGATACGACTTTTGACTTTGTCGCAAGGATTGTGGAAAAATCAAAACGCTGTGATTTTTAAGTTGATCTTTCAAGGTCATAAATGTGGATTTAAAATTATGTTTAATGTTCTTAGCAGTGAATGAATTCTACATCCTTTTTACACACAAACAATATCTGATCTGTTACAGCAATCCCAAACAAATACGTATTTATTTACTGAATGTTGTTGTCATAATTTTGGCACCCGCTGGTGAGGTTTAAATGTGTCTAAAATAGAAATACAGAACACCAGATGCCTTCACAAATGTAACTGTTATTTGGAGTTTATTTTGAATGTTTGGGGAAAGGTTTTACAACCATAACAGGAAAACTAAAAAGATAGCTACAGGAAAATTTCAGTGTATGTGACGCTCAGAAAGGTTTAACCTATATTTTTGGAATTTAGAGGTTTAAAGTGGACCGTGCATGTTAATTACGTTGTGTGTGGTAGCTCTTTGGTGTACTTTTTTTGGGAAAATTACATGAATTTGTGGAACAAAGGAAAGGAAACAAAGAACAGGTGTACACTTTATGAAATGATCCAGTTAATGACACTGTGACCAATTTATGCACTTAGACCTTTGCTTTCTTCCTTTTGTTTCAATCTTTCCCTTTACTTCATAATGCACCTGAGGATCAATAGAGCAGACAACATAAATTCCAAACAGATGCAAGCAGATGTATGATGTGCAAACTTCTTTCTTAGTCTTCCTATGTACATGAACCATAAGCGTACAAGCCGGGGGGCTGGGGGGCGGCAGCCCCCCCAACATTTGAAAAATTTAGAAAAATCTGCTTATTTCGGGCAATAATCCGCCGTAAGTCGGGCAAAAAATTTCGTAAACAATAGACTTTTCATCAGGCTGCCCCCCTAGATTTTTTCTTCCCGTACGCTTATGACATGAACTTTAACCTCAAACACCCAATCCTGATAGTGGTCATCAGCTTTTTAGAGTCATAAGCATACAAGCCAGGGGGCTGGGGCGGCAACGCCCCCAACATTAAAAATTTTAGAAAAATCTGCCTATTTCGGGCAAAAATCTGCTGTAAGTCGTCAGGCAAAATAATTTTCATCAGGCAGCCCCCCTAGACTTTTTCTTCCCGTACACTTATGAGAATCTGGTTAAAGTTTTGAGTTTAGGTTTTGTCAGGAAGAAAGTGCTTTGTTTTTATCTTTACTCTGATATCTGTAACATGATGAAGTTGCTATCATTTAGTAATTAAAATCGTTCCTGAAGTTCTTTATACACAAGGCCTGTTTGAAGATCAAATAGTTTATGCAAGAACTTTAGGCACATCTTGGACCCTTTAAACATGTTTCTATTGCCACACCCCCTCCCCCACAAATCCATTTCATTACCTTCCGAGTTACTGCAAATAAATGTTACTTTTGCAAAATCACTTCCAAAGCTTTTCCTTTATCTGGTCATGAATGATCATCATTTGGAAATCTTATACAATTTATTTCCCTGCTCACTGAACTAAAAAGACCTGGCAATTTTTGGCCCAAGAAAGAATGACCAGTGAAATCTTGATTGATTGCAAACAGGCAGCAATTATCTGTTGACCGTTGAAGGGGAACATCAATCGAAAGATGGCAGTGAATGACATTTTGACAAAGTAGCCACTTGATTATTACACAATCCAGCAGTAAGCTTGCCAAATGAAACTTAATGTGTACCAAATGAAGCTGCCAGTTCCCACGAGAAAAATTTTAAAAGATCCAATCCAAACTGCAGTACAGTGAAAATCTGCATGTAAAAACAAGGGAGCCTACCTTGTGTGACTGTTTTCGTGACATAGTACACGGAGCAATTGCTGTCTTGATAATCCGTGTATAACATAAGAAGTACAGGGGTATGCAGCTTCTTCGGATAAACCAATCAGTGAGCAGGATCTCAAGAGAAGTTTATCACAAGCGCGTCTCTTCCGTTGTGGTCTGGAAGCCGCGAGGTCAAGCGAAATTGTTTACATAAGCCTTTGTTCGACCAGAACTGAAAAGCCAAGTTGTATGCAAAACAGGGGGTCGCATGAAAAAGTCGATCAGCGACAATAACTACGAAATTAGATTGAATACATTTTTTCCAGGGGACGTCAAGGTGTTTTAATAGAAGCCTGCTGAGCCACCCCAACTCTCCCCCCAAGCAGTTTCAGGTCGTAATCCTTTCCTCAAATAGTAATAGAGTCCTCTAAATGTCGACTCGAATAAAACAGGGCTCATGGAAGAAGTATTTTCTAAGCGTATTTTTTATAAGAAACAGCTTATAAGATTAAGAAACGATAGGCTCAATTTTTTAAAACTTAAAGAAACTACCCTACCTGAATTAAAAAAGCTAAGGAACTTTTTAATTTGTAGCTTTAATTTTCCCAGGTCATTCGAAAATACTTTGATACTGTACAATAATAGTGGATGTTATGGCATTGTTTTGAGTGCGAATTATGTTATAACATGTGTTGAGATCTTAATAAGTAACTTGGAAGCCCCTCTAACAAACAGACAAGAAACTTTTGGTAGAAAATTGCCCTAAAATTTAAGAAACTGCCTACCAACCCCGGACCTTAGTTTCTTATAAAAAATACGTGTATTAACTAGTTAATGATATAAATTAGCGAAGCAAATGAGAGCATCTTCTATTTTGGAAGTAACATCGCAAAATAAAACATGACATTGCTCTTCTTGCATTTACCCAAGTGGATTCCTTCCTTCATTTGCTATTCTTCGATCTTATACACACAAATAAATCAGTAATTTAGTTGTTCGTGCTGGATAAAAATCAAAATGTATGATCGAGAATGAGCATTTCGAAGAGATTGGTGAATTTGAGACCTGAACAGAACACTGTTCTGAAATGGTCATCCAGTCACAGATCACAGACACATAAATGAACAGTTTGAAATAGTTGTTCGTATTTTCCTGCGAAGGTGCTAACCCCCTAGTGGAACTTACGGCATGTTTTGGTTATTGGCCATAGCAACGTCTTCTGTCCACGGCAACGGTGGACGCGCTTGTGAGAATCGCGAACAGTAGAGTTAGGAGGTCTTTCATACCCCTGTATATTCTATACTTACGGCTATTTTCAAATTCTAACGTCTATCAGTGTTGACCAATCAAAAGCGCGCTGTCTGGTTCCCTGTGGTCATCTCCTGTAACTGTTGATATCGCATTACATCAACACCTGAATCTGAAACCACAAAATTATCTTGCGTCATCTTACGTCTTCCGGTTTGGATAAAACGACTACAATGCAGCAATTGCTGAACTGAACTGAACTGCGAATAAACTGAACTGCGAATAAACCCAATTCATACAAGGTAGGCGCCCTTGGTAAAAAGCACAACTTTTAAGAATCTTTAGAATCCAGGAGAACGTAACTGAAAGTGCTAGAAGTACAAAGCATGTCATTTGTGTGCTTTTTTCACAGTGCATTTCACTTCATTACATTACTATTCCAACATTTTAAACCCAAGGATTAGGAACCTTCACAATGCTAAGTTAAAAAATTGAAGGTTTCTTGTCAAAGAATTCTTTGGAAATTCTCAATAATTCTTGTTCAAAAATGCATCCTCCGTTTTTCATACCTCCAAAGAATCTTTATCGCAAGATGATTTTTTCATAGTTTTTATTTAGGAAGAGTCCTAAAACCTGGTAAAAACAACTAAAATCTTTGTGTTCATATTCATTCATTTTTTAAATCCCAATACATACAATCAACAACAACTAATACAAAACAAAATACAATTATAATATAATAGTAGTACAATGAAGAAAACATGCAAATCTAGTAGGTAGTGGAATTCCTAAAGGAGGAGCTCTCTCGGTAGCTAGCTAAACTAATCAAAGAGAGAGCCCCCCTTGTTATTGAGCTTAAAATATTCTAAAAATGCTAAATTCATGTGTCCTATTGTTCTTGCTATTGTTGAAGAATGAGTTCCTAATGCTGTTTATTATTCATTTTACCAACTGTAGTAATCTGGCAAAGCTTACTTTACAGGAATGGAGACAACTCTGGTATATCAAATATCACTTCTGCTTATCTTTTTATCATCAAGTGTACTTGCACAAGGTAAGAAAATACTTGCAGATACTTTTCATAGTAACTGATGAGGATACAGGACAATTTTTACATTCCTGTGATAGTCATCAAAACTGTGATGTACTGTACATCCGATGAGTCACATTGCTCAGCTACCAGATTGTGTAACATTTTGTATCAAGAAAGTGACAGCCGTCTGGAGTGGTTTTCTTATTCACTCCAAAGAAGTTCTGATAAAGGTGTTACGCATTATAGCAAACAATCTCTTCCCCCATCAACTTTTTGTTTGTCAGTAAATTTATCAGCCAAGTTGGTCGCATTATTGTCAACAAGAAAACCCAAGGAACACAAATTTTGGTCAGAAAATTGGGGGTCTGCACTCCCTCATCATGCTCTTTACAGTAGCTTCACCTCAGGTGCCAACCAATACAGTGACATGCTCCTCACATGGTTTTTCCTTATTATGAAAACAATAATTTTGATGTAACTAGATTCAAAGACCAATTTGTGACTATGGAAAATGCAGGCCAAGGCCAATTTGTGTGCAGGATACTGTGCAAAATCTATCTTGTACTAAAGCTGTCAGTGTCCGAGGGAATGAATTCATTTTTGCTTTACCAGGAAACAGCAACCCATGTGCAATTTTTGATGCATCGTGTGCTACTTGTGTCAATGGTGGCCCCAACTGTGTATGGTGCGAAGATGAGGTAACCATTTATTTAATGATTTCTGATCTTTTTTCTTGCCAAAAATTTATTTTGATTCTTGAGGATCAGCAGTATTTACAAATAGAAACTTTTCCCTTTGATGTGGAATTAACATATTGAATGTTTTGGTTTTTGCTAAATACAAACAGATGATTTTAAGGAAGACGTTTTATCTTATCAAATTTAAAAATGTTATGACCCAGGCCTTTTTAGAATGAGTTACTGTCTGTGAACACATATGATTCCTGTCATTAATTGGATCAGTGGACACAAATGTTCATATTTAAAATTATGAATCGGTTGTTCCTGTTATTATATTGGTCATTTTTAATTGCTTACATTGTGAGATAGGCCTTGAAGCTTTAAAAAGCCAGGTGTAAAAGGGGTGTTATATACATCTTTCTCTGACTTGAATGGCTTGAGAGGAACTTTGGGTAATTTTATGAAGCTCTACAATATGGTTTTAAGCAAAAGTCTGTAGCTTTCTAGTTTACGATTTGGCAATTTGATGACGTCACGACTTCAAAACTAGCAGAAATACAAAAAGCTCTGTAATTCTGAAAATAAGACTATGATAGCAAAAATCTGCATTCTGGAATTATGGTAAATTACTTATGTTCCTTTTAAGACATTTAATTCATAGAAAGATGTAATACTCATGCACACTACACTTTAAAGATTCAACGCCTATCTTCATATTGTTCTCTTGAACCTAAACTTTCCCCGGTTCTGCCATGGCATTCCATTTGTTTTGCTGCATTGAAGGGCCCTCTTGTTAAATATGTCACTAAGTCCTGTTACAATGTCTCTTGTTTTAGGATTTTCAGAAAGCAAGCAAACAGCGACCAAGATGTGACTTGAGAGAGACAATGAACAAAGTATGCACAAACAAAACAGATCCCTCAAGCATTGCAAAACAGGCAAGTTTCTCCTCTAGGAAATTTTAGACATTTTGTATGCATATTCTAAACTTTGATCATGGATTAAATCAAAATAAGTTTGGGTTAACAAGACCAGACCAGACCACCAGACTTACCATGAATAGATACTAACTATTAGTAATTGTTATGCTTGATATTTCACATTTCAAAATGTGGTTCTGGTCAATGATGATATTGTAGATAATTTGAACTAAATAGTTTGTGGTAATTTATCATGCTGAAAATATTCAGAAGAAACCAGTGCATACATTGTCGGTTTGCAGGGTTGTTGGAAGTATGTAACTTCAGATTAGACGGGTGGTGGTCCCTTAGAAAAAGATAATAAAGGGTTAATCAATAGTCGATTGTGCTAAAGATAGCGTCTGGCAATTTTTACCATGATCCTTAGTATCTGACAGAATTTTGATTGCCTTGCTTGGTTGATTTATAATGGACTTGTAAGGATCATGGTGAAAATTTCCTTGATCCCATCTTTAGTGCAGTCATCTCTGTTCCATAACTGCATTGTTTTTAGATTTATTAGAGGTACTGAAGTCTGAAGTAAATCTCTGACCCATGTTTGCACTTAAAATGTTTATTCGTATGTTGATTGTTACGGTATTAGAATACTATTTGTCTTTTGTCTTTGTTTATTAAAATACTATACCATTCTCGTATATTTCCTGTTCGACTTTTGCTAATACTACTTTCTCCATTTTTACATCGTTAGGCTGCTAATACTAAGCCACTTGACCAAGATGTGCAGCTGACTCCACAAATTGTTGATCTTAAACTTCGTATTGGTGAGCGGATGACCTATTATTTTTTCTCTGAAAAAAATGTTTGGGTGTTGCAACCGTAAGGAGTTTTTGATGATGGACATTTGAAAAATTATCGAAATTTAATCTGTTAGTATAGGATTCAAATGAAAATTATTTTGAGGGTAATTTGATTAAGTAAGATGTCTGATGTCAGAATTTTTTACACTAGGGTTATATATTTGAACACCTAGACGAGAGAACTAAACAGTAACAACAGCTTTGCTTCGGTTTCCTGTACCTAACTGAATTGAATTTCCAAGCAACATTTAAATTTGGATTGTGCATGTGACCCATTCATTACCACCTTTAAAATATTAAAAATTAAATCAATTTTTGAAGACTAAATATCTCTGCAATCTTTATCTTGAAGGTGCTCCTGCAAAATTTCAAATCAAGGTAAAATCAGCCAAGAATTACCCGGTTGACTTGTATTACCTCATGGACCTGTCTTACTCCATGCTGGACGATTTAAACGAGTTACAAGAACTTGGGTCTCAAATTGGTAAGTTCAAGCTCGACCTGGTGGGTCAGTAAAAGGCTTTGACGTTCGTTAATCTATATCCCGGATTCACATAAGAAACTGCTATATATATAAGAAACTGAGACCTTGATTTTCTTTCAACTCAATTTTTTTATATTCCATTAAGAAATTTACAAAAGCATATTACTGATTAAACTACCTACAAGCTACTTTACAATAAAACAAGTACGATAGATACCATGAGGAGCAAAAGACTTGCCATTACACGAAAAACGTTAAACTACATACAATTACACATAAATACTGCAACGATTAAAAAACTAATGAATACTGTACTAGAGTCTGTAAAACAGTAGATGTCAGGTCAGGGTTGCGATAACCCGCAATTTATTCAACAAAGCTTGTTGTTTTATAGCTATAGCTTAGGTCTGAAAATGTTGTTTATTATTTGCGGGACTCCACTGCAGTTCTGTAACCATTCACGAGATTTTTTCGCATTGATGCTCGTTCTGTAGACATAAAGCAAACTTCAATCTGACAATTTAGTTGGTCAAAATCCATCTTTTCGTTCTCAAGTCAGGAGCGATTTTATGATAGTCTTTCATATCAGAATCCTTGAATGAAACCTAAAAGCACGGGCTGTAGGAAACATTCGGATTGGTCTTTGGAAAATGTTGTGGTCATAGGTTGCGGTTTTTAAGATTAAATTAGCCGCGATGTTTTCACAGCGGCTTCCTGTTATTTAGTAGCCACTCGATGGTTGACCCAGCAGACGCTAATAAATGGAGACTCCTCCAACATGGGCAGATTAGCGTCTGCTGGGTCAACCGTTGAGTGGCTACTAAATAATAGGAAGCCGCTGTGAAAACATTGCGGCTAAGTTAGTCTTAACAACCGCAACCTATGACCACAACATTTTCCAAAGACCAATCCGAATGTTTCCGACAGCCCGTGCTAAGCATTGACTTTCTCTTCTCATGAGAGCTTCCTGTCCACGAAAGTTTCAAGTAAGCAGATCTATTTCTAGGATCTGCAGATGTATTGAATATTACGCACAATGAAAAATCTGGAACACTGTGATATTAGCAGCACTGGGAAATCTGAAAAACATCAGTCGCGATTTGTTGATATTTCTCAGTTTTGTCAACTCAATATTATGAATCTTGATTTCATCAAAAGATTCCTCATCCTTTGCCACTAGCCTTACTCCACAAAGGCCCTCAACTTTCGCTCATCTCATTGAATTGATGTTGTTGTTGTCGCTTCAGTGATCAGCCTGCGTTGTTGTCACTTCAGTGATAGTTGTAGCGGTATCAGTTCAGTCAAAAGAGCGAAACTACGACATGTATTGAGTCTACATTGCCACGTCTGGAACATTAAGTGTAGTGATACACAAAATTACATGTACAGTAGTAGTTATATACGGAAGTGTAATTAATGAAAGCCTGCATGCTTTCACTTACGAGTTTGTTTTCTCATTTGGAACCTTCAAATGATTCTTGTTGCTCAATGGATCAGGCTCAACCTCGAACCCAGGGTAACAATGGGTGGCCAGTTGTTATGTGCGCTGAAGGGAGGCCGAATAAGCGGGGATGGCTCAATGGTAGCGTGCTTGACTACCAATCTGAGGGTTGGTGGTTCGAGTCCCCGCCCTGTCGAACCTGCTACGTAGAGTGAGGAGAGTCGCCAACTCTCTGTAATTCCAGGCTAAAGGAATCGCGAGGTGTGGTCACATCGAGATGAAGGACCAGGACACTGCTTCGATAAGCTTAGCTTTTCAGTGTCCTAAAACTACCTTCGGATGCTAGGTAGCAATATAGAAAAAAAGGGATGCCGAAGACACTGATAGCCCTAGAATCGAGGTTGGATCAGGCTAGACTTGTCAGGTGATTTGTTGTTTTCGCCCCAAACTTTATTGAATTGAATTTACCTATTCGTTTAAACTAAGACTCATGACCTTACTGTTAAAATACCCGGACCAACGGCTCCAACTTTTTGGGCCGGCGATAATTCTCAATGAAATGTTTGGATAAAAGCTGTAAACAAGCTCCTCGAGGTTATTCTCCAGTGTTTTGCGAAACAGTCACAGTACCGGGTGAGTCAGAAAAAACGTGGGGTGTTTGCCAATTTTTATTGATGCAGTTTAATTTGCAAATTCGTTTCTTTAAAGTTCATTGCATAGAAGAAAGGCTAACTAAAATATGAAAATTTGTTTGGTCGAAATCGGTTTTCCCGTTCCAGAATTACGAGCGATTTTAGTAAAATGGTGTTTCGCAAGTTTGCTAAAATAGACCTTCGATTATATTCATATTCATGCACGTGTGACCTTCTAAACCATAACAAACATACTGTTTCGCATCAAAAAATTGAAAGAAATCATGCATTTTGTTAGATCACAAAAGGAAAAACTAATGTTACTTATGTCGTATCCCTAGGGGACTAGTCATGTAATTGTCATTGTTACGTATACTAGCGATAGCGATACTTTTCACCAAAATGGCTATATCACAAAATCGCAAATAAATAAGGAAGGAAACGACCGATTTCAACAAACTAAATTCTATAACTAATTCAATCTTTCGTCTGCAATAGGAAACTTCAACCCTTCAGATTTGACTTGTTTTCCACCAAAATGTGGCTTGTTAAACGCCCCAAGTTTTCCTGACTCATCCTGTAAATGTATAGCGAAGCAAAGGACGCTCGTCGTAAGTCTAGAACCTATTAGTACAAGTTAACCCTGATAGTTTTTGTGTTATTTTATCTCAATAGCGACAGCAATTGGCTCTATTACAACGAGGTATCGTTTGGCATTTGGCTCATTTGTTGATAAAACTCTTTCACCTTACATTCAAGTGGAAAGGTAAGTTTTTAATCTTGATTAGTATTTTTTTATTCAATATTAGGGACGACTGCACTCTAGCAGACCAGCTTTATGTCATATCTATCGGGAACGTGTTTGAACAAATACCCTACTAACCCTAACTAAACCCTGCCTTATCCTAACTAACCCTATCTTACCGTAACTAACCCTACATTACCGTAACTAACCCTAAAAACCCTTACCCCATGACACATAACTTGCCCATATTGAAAGCTGGTCCGCTAAAGTGCAGACTAGCCCAACATTAGACAAGGCTCACAGCAAACAAATCACCCATAGATTATCAAATCATACCTTTTTTATTTTTACAAAATTTATTTTCTATTAATACATGGAATTTTTTTTCGCGCGTTTATTTATTTTTATCTATTCAAACCCGTGCATTCAAACAGAAACCAATGCATACAACAAAATAGTACTACTGCACTGTGCCACTCGTTGCAAAAATGGACATGTTGTCAAGGGCACCTACCTTGTACGAATTGGTTTTATTCACGGGGCTATTTCGTGACATAGTACATAGAGCAATTGCTGTCCTGTTAATCCTGATATTCAAAACTCACGCTGTCTGGTTCCCTGTGGTAATCTCTTATACCAATTGATATCGTATTACATCAACGCCTGAATTTGAAACCACAAAAATATTCTTACGTCATCTTACGTCGTCCGGTTAGGATTAAAGGGCAACAGGACAGCAATTGCTCTGTGTATTATGTCACGAAAAAAGGACTGCGAATAAACCCAATTCATACAGGTAGGCGCCCTTGATGTAGTTAGCGAATTCCTACAATGAGTGACCTTACCAAATGACTGATCAGCCACCTGCCCGACATGGATCTGTTTTTAATTATAGGCTTGTTTATAAAAAACATGAATTAAGCGAGTAAAAATTTCGGAAGTTTAACTAACGTTTTTTATGCAAACATAATAAATGTTTTAATCTTCTCCATTTTAGAGAAAAACCATGCCCAGTTTGTCGAAAACCGTTTGGGTTCGTACACAATCAGAACTTCACTTCGAATGCACAAGAATTTGCTGTAAGTTGGCGTGTGTTGAAATGTTCACAGTTTAGATACAACACAGCTAGGTGTTTTTATTCAAATAACAATACGTTAATTTTGCCAGACGTGACATGGATATCTTGAAAATTCTGCGCAGGAGGGAAGCTAGTTAAAAACCAAATTTTACTCGATTCTAGCGATCCATCCGCCTAGCTCGGCTCTTTGCTATTCATTTCAAAGAATGTGCTTTATTCTTCCAATTATTGATTTTCCATACACAAAATTTTCGCCACTCAGGATTTTAATCCAGCTTTGGTGTACACTTGATTATTAGTGCCAGTTTGAGCGGTGTTTGCATTTCAATACTTGGTAAGAACGTAGTAAGTCTACTCCTCATCATCATCATCATCATCATATATTTATTTATAGTAGGCTTCGAAAGGAATAGCTAAGTTACAGCTAACTAAGGTCTACTACTCCTGCTGTGACATCTGTTATATTCATTTACAGAAAGGAGTCAAGAAGCAAAAAATTTCTGGTAATCTTGACCAGCCTGAAGGGGGTTTCGATGCACTGATGCAAGTTGCTGTTTGTGAAGAGGTATGCATAATTATTATAATAATTAATTTTATAATAATTATTTAATAATTTAATTAATTATTTTAATAAAATGGTTCGTTGTTGCTATTACGTAGCATAAATAGGCCTCGAATCTTTAAAAGACGTGGTATGGATGGTTAATGCATCTTTCGTTTGATTTAATGGCTTGAGGGGGAATTCAGATACTTTGCTATAACCCTATATTTGATATACTTTTGATATCTTGATTATTTTCAGAATTGCATCGTTTCCTCTTTATTGAAAGAATTCTTAGAAATTAAAAAAAATATTAATATCATCGTAGGCCTAAATTAATAAAAGAGAACCGTTACAATCTGCAAGAAAACCATAGTTTATGAAGGTCTATAAATATGGCTGTAATGAGAAATCTGTAGCTTTTCTGGTTTACGATTTAGCAATTTGATGAACTCACAACCTCCAAAACTGGTTGAAGTATAGAAGACGCTGTAATTCTGAAAATAATCAAGATAATCAAGAAATACCACATAGAACATTGTAGCAAAGTACCTGAAGTTCCTTTCAAGCCATTTAATCAAACGGAAGATGCATTAACCATCCGTGCAATCTTTTTTTAAAGATTTGATGCTTATACTCAATTACATTTGATTCTTTCAAGTGAAGTCTCAAAAGTTTTCTTCTTCAACAACGGAGTTCATTTTTCGTCAATCGTTTTGTCGTAGTGTAGCCAAGAGTTGCGTCTGCCTAAATAAGGCCAGTGCCTTACCTGGGCAGTGAAAAGAAAAACACTTCTAGCGGGGATTCAGTTTTAGGCAGCAGGGACTGCTTTTACTGCAGAAGAACATCACGGTCAGAAAACGAGTAGTTCAGGCACCATGAGGTTGTCTTATCCTAAGGGATCGTCTCAATAAAAGCGGACTTTTTTCGGTGGCAGTTATGGATGCAACTATTTCGTCCTCAAAACACCGGCAGTAAGTCCAATTTTATCGGTGGCAGTTTGGGATATTTTAAATATATGCTCCAGTCGCTAGATTTATTGGCTGGCAGACGAAAACGTCAAAATTTCCGAAAAAAGAACCAGAAACTTCTGTTGTCACATAGGTTTCATCCTCATACAATGGTCTGTTAATCTTGGACAATGGTTTATTCTCAATGCAATTCTGAACCGTAATCGCGTGATGGAGAAATTTAACACGGTGAAAAACCGCCGGCAATCCAAGCGGTGACAATATTGCCAGCACTTTGCATGAAACTCCGGGCAAAACGGCGGAGGTTTGGGACTTTCATATCCCAGATCTCCGAAAAATGTCGGCCGTAGAAATTCCGCTGTCTCCACCGATTTTTTGAGACGATTCCTAAGTATTCTGGTAACTTTTGAAGCTTAATGTTTGGACAAGCAAATCAGTTGACATTGAATGGGTTTGATCCTGTTTATATATAACCGTTCAGTAAAGCATAACAAATTGAGGATCTCCCCAGTTCTTCCTTTGCTCAAGAAACATGACATCTAGTTTAGCACAGAGCTGGTTTATCCTATCACAGGCTGACTAATTTCTAAGTTATTAATCTACAGAAAATTAAATGGTTAAAGAAAGACACCTCCAGGAGAATTGTTGTGTTTGTGACAGATGCTGCTTTTCATAGTGCTGGAGATGGAAAGGTATTTAACCTGAACTATATGTCAGGGTCTGCAATTGCAATTTTCTTTATCTGAATGATGATGAAAACTGGACGAAATTTGATCAACTTTCATATTTCTTTACCCGATCTCAAGATATTTTAAGACATTCTCTAACTTGTCGATCAGCAAGTCTGCTGCAGTAAAGGTGAAGGTGATGATTGTCCCCATTGCTCCATGTCATCATGATGCCATAACCCTTTATCATGACTCCTATGTGAGGAGGTGGGGCTCGAGTCCCCATCTCCTCTGTTACTCCAGCTGCAAAGTCAGAGAATCACACCACTGCAACACAACACGTTGGAAAAGTGCCATAATCAGAAACTTCTTTTTTTTCTTTCACAGCTCGGTGGAATTGTTCTGCCAAATGATGGCAAGTGCCACCTTGATGCTAGCGGTAAATACACCATGACAAACATTTTGGTAAGTTCTTATTAACTGCTAAGATATTTATTTTGCATTGTACAATTTATCCTTTCAAANTTGCTCCATGTCATCATGATGCCATAACCCTTTATCATGACTCCTATGTGAGGAGGTGGGGCTCGAGTCCCCATCTCCTCTGTTACTCCAGCTGCAAAGTCAGAGAATCACACCACTGCAACACAACACGTTGGAAAAGTGCCATAATCAGAAACTTCTTTTTTTTCTTTCACAGCTCGGTGGAATTGTTCTGCCAAATGATGGCAAGTGCCACCTTGATGCTAGCGGTAAATACACCATGACAAACATTTTGGTAAGTTCTTATTAACTGCTAAGATATTTATTTTGCATTGTACAATTTATCCGTTCAAAAGTCTATGTATCATTACTGACAGCTTTCAAGAAATAGAAGCAAAGCATCGGAGAACATTTCTTATGCATATGCCTTGACATCATCATCATCATCATCATCATTATGATCATCATCATCATCATTTTATTGAACGTTGGCAACTTACATAGTTATGTGTATAAATATTAAGCTACTTCAAGCCAACAAATTAATAGATTAAGGAAAAATATACACAGTTAAAGGGTCTGTTTCAACCAGCATGCCTTGCACGTGTCATATCTTGGTTGGCCTTTGTTTTCGCCATTTTCATAGGCCATGAAAATGGCGAAAACAAAGGCCAACCAAGAGATGGCACGTGCAAAGCATGCTGGTTGAAACAGACCCTTTAAAATCGTATAATAAAATTTACAAAGTTCATCCAAAATCTATATTAAAAACAGTGAAACTATATTTATTATATTACAAAGGTGTACAACTACAAAAAGCCGAGCTGATCAATACACTGTAAGCAAAGACTGCAGTTGTAGTCGCCATTTTTCCAAACTGTGATTTTGTTCTGAATTGGTGTTTGGTGCACAGAATTTGAATCTTTGATTTTGTGTGGAAGAGAGTGCCAAAAACGCTGACCTCTATACCGGACTATTTCAGCACCATAATTAACTGGATTTACCATTAGGAAGTACCATAATACATGCTTTTTTAGAATGTTTCTGTTTTTGTCTAGAAGTCAACAAAACGCAACAAAAAATATCTGCGTTGACAGTACACACATGTACTGCTATTTGATACGTAGAAAAAATCACCATAAGCATTAAAACAGTACGAAAATACGAAATGTTCTTATCTATAAAATTGATGGTTAACGCATGACTGCACATTTCGGCAACGTTTAACAAAGTTTTTGTGGCACCGCGAAGTTTTCATTTTCATTACTGGGTTATGTTTGTCATTCGATTTTATTTCTATTTGATGTTAATCTAGGATTATCCATCAGTTGGTTTCCTGAAATCAAAGCTCAAAGAGGCAAAGATCGTCCCAATTCTCGCTGTCACTAATAATGTGAAGACTATGTACAAGGTAAGGACTACACAATTTGAAGATTGTTCCAAGGATCTTCTTTCTCCATAAAGATACATGCTGAAGACAGAAATCTTACCGAAAAATAGATTAATTGAGAACATTTGTGGCTAATTTAAAGAATTGTGCATAAATGAAAACCCTGTGCTGCCCACAAGACCCTGTGCATTCTCACGACGAATTTCATACCCTATGAAAAGGATTTTGGCCCAGCAATCCGAGGGGCAAGTCACTGATTTTTTTTTTGTACACCTTCATTGAAATCACAAAAAAATCGCACAAAAATCACACAAAAACTCACAAAAAAATCACAAAATCACAAAAATATCACACAAAATCCCACAAAAATCACATAAAAAATCACAAAACAATCACACACAAAAATCACGTGATTTTAAAATCACAAAAATTAGGTACACTATTTTGAGAAGTGATTTGCCCTTCGCAGCAATCGTGAGGTTGTATTGTCTTTTCAATCTTCAAATGAACGTTGTTATGCCGTCACTTTTTAACTCAAACAACAGACATTCCTGAAAATAACGGAAGGATTAGGAATGCTTTGTTCCCCCGCTATTGTTCGTTTAAAATACGTTGTTTACGGCCAATATGATATTTTGATGGTTTGCACGCGTGCAAAGGATCATGGGGAGTGCAGGGTCTTTAATAGATTGGTTACCTTCAAACCCGGTAGCCCTTAAAGTACTCATTCTCTTTATTTAAACGCATTTCTTCCCGAGAGAGTAAAAAATGCTCCCCACCTTAAGGACTATAAGATTAATGGTCCTTCGTCGAATTAGTATGTTAGATGCTTTGTAAAATAGCTTAAGATATTGAAACAGAGTCAAAAGTTCTTCCCACAAGAAAAGGACCTTCTTTCAGAGATCATGACCGTTATTCTAAAAAAGCTTGTTTTCCTGAAACATGAGAAAGGTCTGGAAACCTCATTCAAACTTCTGGTAGTTTCTATCGTACCTACGAAAGGAGAGCATTTTATTTCATTGACAGTATAGAGTATATAATTTTCCTAGAATCTGTGTTGTCTTTTGGCATGAGTGTACAAAAGACAAATCCAAAGATTATATAATATGACTACGTTTTCGTGAATTTTGAAATAATTTTACAGTTTTGCGGCACCGGGATATATTTAACGTGATTTGTTGGCATTAGCATTTGATGTAAAGCGTACATAATTACTATATTTTAAGAATTAATGTCCGATATCTTTCATGCCGAAGGCCTCATTCAGAAGGCCTTGTAACATTGCTCTGTTTCTCGTAGAATCTTGCGACAGAGTGGAAAGATCTGGGAACGACAGCCGGGACTTTATCGACGGATTCAAGTAATGTTGTTGATCTGATTAAGGACAACTACAGGGTAAGAAATCACGTGCCATATTTGTTATGCATTCTATGGATAACATGGATGTAGCTGGTAAGGACGTGGCCAAATTTGCAAGCAATCTTTGCCACGCCAAATCAGAGGAAATGATTTCGTAGATAGTGTATTCTGATTAGCTGATTCATACATTTTGCCAAAAAGAGGCTGAACAACATTGTTCAGTACCACTGATAGTTTCTCATATGGTTGCTCTTTGAAAACCCAAATTTCGAAGTAGCAGTTTTGTCAGAACGATGATTATGAGCATTTGTTCAATCGACCAGCATTCATAATTAAAAGTAGGCTTTGCTATTAACCAGTTTCAACACCTAATTTCCCACGTACTCAAAATTCTTTCATTCTTATTGCAGAAAATCTCTTCAACTGTTCGCCTAGTTGACAGTAATCCAGAAGACATAAAGATTGAATACAAAGCTACGAACTGCCAGTGAGACCATTTAAATGTTGTTGTTGAATGCCAATCTCGTCCCCAGAGTGAGTTCGTTGCTCTACCTCTACTCTGGGATACAAGTGGCCGTTCTGCAATTTGATTGGCTATTCGAAAACAATAGATAACACAAACCATTTCTCGAAATCTTACTAATTATTCGAATAACAACAATATAATCTAGTCACTAAGCAACAACCACTATAATGTTACTTTGTTGTTTGGAAACGAGGTCGCATAATGAGCGTTACCCTGCCAACTGCAAATCCATAATGGCTGCTAATCTGTCCATTTTCTGGACAGATTTGTGCAATGTGTACCAGGGTGTTCACTCGGCTTCGTGACTAGCGTATGACGTAAGAACACCCTGGGAACGAGGTTGGTTGAATGCATACTTTTTTTATTGATGAATTACAGAGCCAAACAGCGACATGAATTGGCAAGCACAAATTGAATAATTTCTGACCTTCGTTTTCTCCTTTGTCACTTTTACAAACTCAGTTGTACATCCACGGCACCATAACTATATTGGCTTTAATTGTTTTTGTTGAAGAAGTTATGCGTCCCTTGGGCTCCGCCTTTATTATTCTATGATTTTGTAGATCAAGTAGGGGCACGTGAGTCGTAAATTTGGTCGTAAATTTTCACACTCTTTGTTTTCTTAGGTTCCTTGCATTCTTTTTAAAAACCAACGATTTCTTTTGCAGGAGAAAAACTGCAGATAATGAGTGCAGTAATGTTGCTATTGATCAAGAAGTGTCGTTTGAGGTTTCTGTCACTGCTCAAAGATGCTCTGCAGCAGCAAAGAAACAAAAAAGGTAAGCACCAGGCCCTAAAAAATGTGAAATTGGGCTGGGCTTAATTGCAATGCTTCGTGCATTATTTGACATGGCACCAGGGTCAGTACATTGTCCAATCAGTTATCAGATATCCAAATTCTAGGCGGTCCTATGCTGGCTTCTCCCATCATCAAGGACAAGTCCAGGGTTGGTATGATTTATTATAAAATGAAAGATTATACTGTTATGAATGGTGTATCGTTCTTTTTCCCAATTTTTTTTGTCTTCTCTGCGAAATTACGTTTTACAATCTACGACAAAAGCGTAGTGACGTCATTAATTACAACATCAACGCATTCTGACGTCATGTTCAACGCGAGAATGAGGCTGCCCTATTGTTTTCTTGCCTCTGAATCGTGACTAACCTCCTTCTAATGGTGACTAATGGTGGCGACATTGGGCCTAAATTATCAAGATGTTTAACAAATTGACAGCTGAAAAACAAGTCTAATTGTGGGGAAAAGTTGGTTATTTGCTTCAGGAGATGATAAGTTTGTTTTCTAACATAAATTTTACAAACCGTGGACTTGTCCTTTGAGGATTTACGTAAATTTATTTTTCCTAATTTTCTCCTTTTCTTACAGTTTCACAATCAGTATTGCTGGTTTTGGTGATGTGACAGTAAATACAAACATTGAATGCGATTGTAATTGCGAGAAAGCTCCATTAGCCGTATGTTTTTTTATTATTTATTTTTCAACTATTAACTGATACAGTAGGTTCCCCCGGGGGGGGGGGGGTAACTCCANTGAGAATTTCTCAAAAGTATACCCATAAATCCGGAGATTTCTCAAAAAGGATACCCATAAATCCGGAACTTCTGACCAAAAAGGTACCCTAAAAAATGGCACAACCCCGTACCACCGAGTACTGGAATTACCCCCCCCCCCGGGGGTTCCCCGCATGCAACAAAAAATATACCGTTTGATTAAAAAGGCCGTCCTCGATTTAAAAGCTATAGTTTGATATTTATTAAGCGAATTCACTTTGGTAGAGTCTTCATTCAATAGCCACGATGTCAAATTTATTAATAGACCTCTTCCAAAATTTTGCAAAAACTGCTGAAAAGCTCGATGGTAGTTCTACTTTTTTCGTCAAAGCTATGAAAAGAGCAAGGCTTTTTACCAGAGAGTATCATTTTAGAGAATGCTATTTACGTTGATTCACTATTGGAAGTTGAAATGTTGATTAAATTTGCCGCCACGGCAATCTGTATGATCACGCCATAAATCTCAGTCTTAAGGCCAGTTTCCAGTCAGTCGAATTTTCCGAGCGGCCGGAAATCCTTTTATTGACAAGAGAAAATGTCGCTTTGTAATCCAATAGAAAATTAGGGTTGAATGACTTTTGATTGTGTAAAATTTCGCCCGCTCGGAAAATTCTGCGGACTGGAAATTAGCCTTTACGTCAACTTTGTTAAATTTATGAAATTTTGCCAAGATCCATGAAAATAGCATTTCATGACATTGGTGTGTTTTGAATATTCTTTATCCATATTTGATAATTTCTTTTCCTCCAAATAGGATCTTAACAGCACAAGGTGTTTTAATTCTGGAAAGTTCGCATGTGGAAAATGCTATTGTGATCCTGGAAGGTAAGATTCTAAACTTTTTATTATTTACACAGTTGTTTACGAATGCTAAAAGATATTCTTCAAGACTTTACTTTTTTCTATATTTTCAATTAGAAATTTACAAAAAGGATTAATTACTTAAGATGTTACATATGAACTACTTTACAACACTACAAGGACGATACATATGGGAGTAAAAGACCATGACTATTCCGTGGCGATTACATAAAGAACATGCAACTAAATTACAACTAAACAACTACAAAAAGCTACACATTAACGATTATTACTGGTAAATACTGGGGCCTGTTTCACGTTGGATACCAGGCCAGCACAGGCGATAGTGCTGAATAACAGAAACCCCGGCCTAGAGAAGAAGAAAGGCAACAACTGTGAAACAGGCACCACTAAGAAATCAGATGGTGGTGGAATTTATTGAAATAATAAATGTCTTTAAAGAGATATTTCAGTACGATATTTGGCAGGAAGTTTCTTTTTCTGATTGCGTAAGTTAACATTTTCCATTTCCACAACTGCTGCAATATAGCAGCTGAAATTTTCTATTTGGATTTGGATGCTGACTTATGTAGCAAAGAAAGTTCTGGCAGAATGTCTCTCTCTTTCTGGTGTCAACGACATCTTCTTATTTTGTAGGTATGGCTCTGATTGCAAATGCACGGACAAATCAGCTGCTGATGAATCTCAATGCAGGCCTACGTATGTGTCCTTTATTTCTTTAAAGACCCATGCTAACGATGATCCTTTGCTCGCCGAATGAGAAGCAAAACAAACAGGACCTAGGCCAGAAACTACTTTCATATTATAAGAAAGTCAACTTTAGGACCGCAAAGGATCTTTAAGGATTGTGGTTGGCAATGGGTCTTTAAGTCTACTACAGTAATTTTAAGAGCTGAATAAGTTTAAACAAAACTGAACGAAATTCCAAGTAAAATTGAATATTATATCTTGTTTACTTTTTAACAGCTTGATGAGTTTAGTCTGTAGACAGGTTTACCTCTTGAAATTCACTATTGCTTTCACTATTGGTTTACTTCTTAAAAAATATTATTTGCAGACATTTTGCACTTCCTTTTATACAAAGTAACTCTGTGATATCCTTACAAGACTTCCTTCTCAGCAACCAAATTTCAATTGATTATTTTCCTTTTATGAATGTAGAAATACGTCAACTGGATCAGTCTGTAGTAAGGCTGGCACATGTATTTGTGGGACATGTGAATGTACACCTAGAAAGGTAAGCAAAACAGTAGAAATTTCTGAGTTTTTGTACTTTGAGTTTTAATTTCAATTTGGTAATTCAAAGCCAGAAAATGTAACTTGAAGGAGATAGATTAGTGTATCTCAATATATCTTAAATGAATCATTTTTCCACAAAGTAAGATATAACATTTTGTATACCGGGTGGGTCAATAAAAACAATCCCCGTTTGCAAGGCCACTGCTCCCTGGATATCAAGGTAATAATATTGGCAAATGTATTATTTAATGGTGGACATGTTCAAATCGATTTTAAAATTTACCGGACTGAAATCTGCCACTCCGTTAAAGTCCCTTCAAGAAACCCTCAAAACAGGCCTAAAATCACGAACAAATTTTCCAAATATTTCTGCCTTACAGCAACGACTTGAACGCGTTTTAGCACGTGTTATCGTCTTGGGAGGATGAAGTCTTCCGGAATAGTATTGTTTTGTTATGCTCCCAAGGTGACACTTTCATCTTCCCAAAGGGATAACATGTGCTAAAGCATGTAAAAGCCATTACTGTAAGGCAGAAATATGAGGGAAATTTGGTCGTGATTTTATGCCATTTTTTTAAGGTTTCTTGGAGCGGCTTTCTTGAGAAAATCCCTCATAACTTCAGAAGGGAGTGGCCGATTTCAGTCATGTAAAATTTGGAATTTATTTGAGCATGTCCACTATTAAACAACATATTTACTAATATTATTGCCTCGATATCCAGGGAGCAGTGACCTTTCAAACGGGCATTGTTTTTTCTGACTCACCCGGTAGATTTCAGAAAGTACGAATTGTCTCACGCCTGTCCAGGAATATCGTTGTTGATTTGAACTTTCTTCTTAGCAGATGTCTAATAAATTTTTTAATCGTTGTTTCAATTTTCAAGATAATGCCTTACAAGTGTCAGTTACGTTGATTCTCTGTTATTTTGAACGTAGGACCCAGCTGAGAAGATCTCAGGAACCCACTGCGAATGCAGAAATTTTGGGTGTGATATTCATGATGGAAAAGAATGTGGAGGTAAAAATTTCGATTGACACCCTAAACCTATGTTAATTACAAAAATTTAAGTTTTTTTAAACTCTTGTGGCAAGAATATTTGGGACATAAGGCTCACTTAGAATTGCACCTTGTTACATACCTCAAAACTGTTTTTTACTAATAAGCTGATATACCCACGAAGTACATCTGTTTATGAGAATGACCGAGAATGCCATCATTCTAACCCAAGCTCGCTTCATAGACGTTTGAAAGTATGTAGCTCTCAATCCATCCACCAGATTCCTATAAACTGATATTCTTTGTGTAGCTAACATATCAACTTAGATAAAAAAATTTAGTTTGTCAAGATTGGTTCTCAAGTTACGAGCAATTTCTTTAAAATGCTCCAGCTCCAAATCCTTCAAAATAAGCCTAAAATCCTTATCCTACTCGATGTTCTAAANGAATAGTATTGTTTTGTTATGCTCCCAAGGTGACACTTTCATCTTCCCAAAGGGATAACATGTGCTAAAGCATGTAAAAGCCATTACTGTAAGGCAGAAATATGAGGGAAATTTGGTCGTGATTTTATGCCATTTTTTTAAGGTTTCTTGGAGCGGCTTTCTTGAGAAAATCCCTCATAACTTCAGAAGGGAGTGGCCGATTTCAGTCATGTAAAATTTGGAATTTATTTGAGCATGTCCACTATTAAACAACATATTTACTAATATTATTGCCTCGATATCCAGGGAGCAGTGACCTTTCAAACGGGCATTGTTTTTTCTGACTCACCCGGTAGATTTCAGAAAGTACGAATTGTCTCACGCCTGTCCAGGAATATCGTTGTTGATTTGAACTTTCTTCTTAGCAGATGTCTAATAAATTTTTTAATCGTTGTTTCAATTTTCAAGATAATGCCTTACAAGTGTCAGTTACGTTGATTCTCTGTTATTTTGAACGTAGGACCCAGCTGAGAAGATCTCAGGAACCCACTGCGAATGCAGAAATTTTGGGTGTGATATTCATGATGGAAAAGAATGTGGAGGTAAAAATTTCGATTGACACCCTAAACCTATGTTAATTACAAAAATTTAAGTTTTTTTAAACTCTTGTGGCAAGAATATTTGGGACATAAGGCTCACTTAGAATTGCACCTTGTTACATACCTCAAAACTGTTTTTTACTAATAAGCTGATATACCCACGAAGTACATCTGTTTATGAGAATGACCGAGAATGCCATCATTCTAACCCAAGCTCGCTTCATAGACGTTTGAAAGTATGTAGCTCTCAATCCATCCACCAGATTCCTATAAACTGATATTCTTTGTGTAGCTAACATATCAACTTAGATAAAAAAATTTAGTTTGTCAAGATTGGTTCTCAAGTTACGAGCAATTTCTTTAAAATGCTCCAGCTCCAAATCCTTCAAAATAGGCCTAAAATCCTTATCCTACTCGATGTTCTAAATAAAGAGATGGAACCATTTGGCACCATCGCATTGTCTTAAATACTTCGACTAAAGCGCATGACCAGAAACAGAAGTGAAAAAAGCGTAAACCATTGTATTCTTGTACCGGCATTCATTGCACATCCNCATAGACGTTTGAAAGCATGTAGCTCAATCCATCCACCAGATTCCTATAAACTGATATTCTTTGTGTAGCTAACATATCAACTTAGATAAAAAAATTTAGTTTGTCAAGATTGGTTCTCAAGTTACGAGCAATTTCTTTAAAATGCTCCAGCTCCAAATCCTTCAAAATAAGCCTAAAATCCTTATCCTACTCGATGTTCTAAATAAAGAGATGGAACCATTTGGCACCATCGCATTGTCTTAAATACTTCAACTAAAGCGCATGACCAGAAACAGAAGTGAAAAAAGCGTAAACCATTGTATTGTTGTACCGGCATTCATTGCACATCCCCATTTGTGTATCTATTTTTATTCTTTGAGTGTGAAAATATTTTTTATTCTAATTAGGATCTGAACGTGGTACCTGTGAATGTAATAAATGTAAATGCAAAGGTATTTTTACTGGCAGCAATTGTGCTCGGAAGAATTGCACTCTCGTCCAAAAGAATTGTTATAAAGATGGGGTGAGTTTTTTTTCTCGCGATTTAGTGATTTATTCAAGGGGTGTATAGCTTTATTATAGCCTTAGAAATAGTGGAGCAAATTTATTTAATATTTTTGTCTGATGCTGATAAAATCATCAGCTAACATCTGAAAGGAGAGATACAGGATTATGAATAGCGTAAACATTTGATTTTTAGGCAATTAGAAATCCGAATAAATTTTGTAATGGTCAATGTAGGAGGCACGAAAAGGAAACAAGTTCCAAATTTGTGTCCGTCATTACATTGAACTTATTGTTTCGACTTTGGGTTAGTTTAAGGTGTGTTGGATAGAGTTGGATTTACGAAAATAGGGGAAGTAATTAACTTTTCTATCGTTTGCAGATTGCTTGTGGAGGTCAAGGTGCGTGTGATTGTGGGAAATGTTATTGTAAAGTTGGATACAGAGGAGCTCATTGTGAAAACTGCCCAGTGAGTTTGACGTTGATATGTCTTAAAATCAAAATATTCGCGTTCAATTTTCCTGCCAAAGTATTTCTCCCCTGAAAAAATGGTGAGATGGCTGCTGTAGAAAAAAGAGAAAGAAAACACTATCGTTTTAGTTATATGTGCATCTTTTTACAATAATAAGCGGTGCTCCACGTCGTGGGATTTTGTTTCCTAAATCTTTCAGTTGAAACTTTACTCCTTTTAAACATTCTCCCGGTGTCCTAAAAACATATAAAACGTTTTGTGAAATGGTACTGCAAAAAGGAGGCAATTTGTAACATGCAGAAGTGTTGGCCTTCGCGAGGCTTCGACTTAGTTTTTGCTATTTATTCTATTTTTAGACGTCTTCTGATTCAATAAACTCAGTTTTGATTCTCTTTCTCGTAGTCATGCCCTGGTCAATGTTCAGTTAACCGTGATTGCGTGTTATGTCAAGTATTCAAGCAAGGTGGTGATGCAGCTTGCAAGAATTGTTCTTTGAACATCGTCCAGACAAATGGGACAAGTATGTACCAGGCAGTTGTCTTTAAAATGGTGACACGTTTGAACAATCACCAACATTCTATTATTATTGCTATCATTTATGTTTCATTTTGTTCTGTTTTTTTATGATCAAATTACTTTTAAAAGTAATAAAAGCTTTGTTCTGATAACTTGAAGGGTAGATTATGACATAAAATCTTGAAAAACCATGTTTGAACCATAGTCTTTACGGGGCTTTGTTGTTCTTGACTAAAAAAATAATTTTGCGATTTTTAATAACATTAAAGTCTTTCATGACAGTGTGCACTCCTTTCCAACACTTAAAGGACAATTCCGGGGTTTGTAAAATCAAAGTTAGAAAACAAACTTACCATCTCCTGAATCAAATGACAAACTTTTTTCCACATTTAGACTTCTGTTTCGGCTGTCAATTTCATAAACATCTTAGTAATTTAGGCCAAATGTCGCCATCATGGGTCTCCATTTTTTCCACGAGTGCACGATAAGGAGGTTGGTCACGATTCAGAGGTGAGAAAACAATAGGGCAGCCTCGTTCTCGCGTTGAACGTGACGTGGCTACGTATTTAATGTCGTCACTACGCATTTATCGCAGATTGTAAAACGTAATTTCGCAGAGAAAAGACAAAAAAAGTTGGAGAAAGTACGATACACCATTCATAACAGTATATTCTTTCATTTTGTCATCAATCATACCAACCCCGGAATCGTCCTTTGAGGCCAAGAAAATGCTTAATATTGATTAGGCTGCAATGGAAGCTTGCTAGTAGTGAAAGAAACTTTTGATTTGATTCAACATTTTGAGCTCTGTGGTCGTTAACACTGTGACGTACTTATGCCAAAATCGCGTAGGATTTTCCACGCCGATTTTAAATTAGTGGCTCGAATTCAATCCATCTTCAGAGATGAAAATTGAAAATTATATTCAATCTAAAAACAACAATAAATTACATAAAATTTGCTAACTACGTAGTTTTATTTCCAAAAGCTTTTTAGTTAATATTTGACGATTTAGGATTTTGTTCTGCAATATTTTTAACACTTCAAAATCTTATTTTTTAGTGACAGGACGCAAATGTGAAATTCCAGACAACTATGGTTGTTATGTCGTATTTTCATACGGAGAAGATTCCAAAGGGAACTCTACTGTTTGGGTTAATCCAAAGAAAAGTAGGTATCATTTTCTATGTGTTATGTAGAAGACAGGCCCAAGCGGCCATATCACTTTATCTGGAAATGTCATTTTCTCCAAGTTCTTTTTCTTAATATTGCTATCATAGATAAGATAATCAATATTCCTAAGTTATATTTGATCTTTGATCGAACACCTCAAAGAGAAAAATAAAAAAATAATTCAATTTCCGAATTTTGGCGATTGTTCAAATACCGAAACTTTTTTTGACTCATCCGATGCCTTCTTGAAGAAGTAAACTATGATTCACTAAAAATTGATGCACTTCTTGCAGAAGATGAAGGTGTGGTCATGACATGATGCTAAAGGAATCACGAGGCGTCGTCACATCGAGAGGAAGACCAGGACAGTGTTTCGATAAGCTTTGCTTCTCAGTGTTCCTAAGAGCTATTCCTTTGGATATTACAATGCCTGCCAAAAGTCTTGGAACACCTCAGCTAATTTTGCCTTGTTTTGCGATTTCCCCCTCTTCCCCCTTAGAATAATGTTGTTCTGTGACGATAAAATGGAGATGACAAGACGATTCGTGATTCTGGTGGAATGCTAACCTTGCAAATCAAAATTGTTTGGGGGGGATGGGGGTGCTTCAGCTAATTGCTTTGGATTGAAAATGTGGGAAAGTGTGTCTTTACCAAGAAATGGCCTAAGTGTGTTCCAAGGACTTTTGGCAGGGATTGTAGGTAGAAACAAAAAAAGCAATGAAACATTCAGTCATTTAATGATTTTTCTATTCCATGTTAGGTTGTCCACAAACGATAAAAAGTGATGCCGGTATACTCGCTATAGTTCTTGGTATTATCGGAGGCCTTTTATTGGCAGCCATTGTTGCACTTCTTGTGTGGAAGCTTCTGGTTTCAACATACGTAAGTTGGCTGNACAGGCCCAAGCGGCCATATCACTTTATCTGGAAATGTCATTTTCTCCAAGTTCTTTTTCTTAATATTGCTTTCATAGATAAGATAATCAAAATTCCTAAGTTAGATTTGATCTTTGATCGAACACCTCAAAGAGAAAAATAAAAAAATAATTCAATTTCCGAATTTTGGCGATTGTTCAAATGCCGAAACTTTTTTTGACTCATCCGATGCCTTCTTGAAGAAGTAAACTATGATTCACTAAAAATTGATGCACTTCTTGCAGAAGATGAAGGTGTGGTCATGACATGATGCTAAAGGAATCACGAGGCGTCGTCACATCGAGAGGAAGACCAGGACAGTGTTTCGATAAGCTTTGCTTCTCAGTGTTCCTAAGAGCTATTCCTTTGGATATTACAATGCCTGCCAAAAGTCTTGGAACACCTCAGCTAATTTTGCCTTGTTTTGCGATTTCCCCCTCTTCCCCCTTAGAATAATGTTGTTCTGTGACGATAAAATGGAGATGACAAGACGATTCGTGATTCTGGTGGAATGCTAACCTTGCAAATCAAAATTGTTTGGGGGGGATGGGGGTGCTTCAGCTAATTGCTTTGGATTGAAAATGTGGGAAAGTGTGTCTTTACCAAGAAATGGCCTAAGTGTGTTCCAAGGACTTTTGGCAGGGATTGTAGGTAGAAACAAAAAAAGCAATGAAACATTCAGTCATTTAATGATTTTTCTATTCCATGTTAGGTTGTCCACAAACGATAAAAAGTGATGCCGGTATACTCGCTATAGTTCTTGGTATTATCGGAGGCCTTGTATTGGCAGCCATTGTTGCACTTCTTGTGTGGAAGCTTCTGGTTTCAACATACGTAAGTTGGCTGCGAGTTTTTGCTTACCACCATAATGTAGAACTTCATAAACTGAGATTTTCTTGAACATTCTACGGATTTTCCTCAATCTATTTGGAAGTAGTGATGCTTTTAATATTCGTCAAAGCTTTATGTAGTCCTTTTCCCTTTCATGCTTTCTTTCGTAAAACAAAATACCTGAGTCAGGAAATCATGCAAATAATCTACAATCTAAAGGACAAAATGAAGCATTCAAACTAATAAACGCTAATGAAGACCCGGGCAACATTTTGTCTATTGCGAAATATTTGAAATAAGCATTTAGAAGCAGACTAGACAATAGCTAACTCTATCCAATCGTCAAAAATCTCGTTCATTAAAAGTGTTTAATTTTTAATTTTGTTTTGCTGCTATTGTGCGCGTTGTTGTTAGTTTGTTATAAATCATGTTTGTAGATTTAGCTTTATGTTTGTTGATTTGTAGATTTAGTTACTTTAGACCATGTACCTCTGGTATAGTGCAATTGATTATAAAAACAAAAACATATTAACGCCGTAATCCTGAAAATAATGGCTACCTGAAGTTCCCTTCGAGCAATTCATTTGAAAGAACAGGGCAATAACATTTTGCACGGTTACTTTTGATTTTTGCAAAGATTTTCCGCCTATTCTACGAAAGACAACTCTGTTTTGAGTAAATGACTAAGGATTGCTTATTTCCTTGCAGGACAAATTTGAATATTCTAAGTTTGAGAAAGAAAGAACCAAATCAAAATGGAATAAGGTAATTTTGCAGTGTTTGTTTTATGAAGTTTTACTGTTCGCTTACTCATTTGCCCTTTGGCTTGGAGAACGTAAAAAGTAGGCGGCAGAAAAATCGAGATTTTCTAGATATTAAATCATTAAAGGGAATAACCTAAGTTAAAAGATGAGATCTCGTAGGTTTATAAATAGCCTATTGAATTGATAATCCAGCAAGTGGGCAAAGAAAGCAAATCCAAAGAAAAACAATGGCGTGTTTTGGTTTTTCTTTATCCTATTTATAGACGGGCGCCTTATAGCTCAGGTCACTCACTTTAATCTTCAAAATCGGCTAAGTGTACGATTTACTGTGGCCTGTCAAAAGTGAGTACTTTTTTGGCGCGTGCTGTTTTGATATTGGTGGACAATTCTTTGTCGTACATTTACATCGATACTTTTGGCTGACCTGGTTTAAGTTCAGAATAAAGAAACTTTGTTTAAACAAATGACTTGCAGTACAGAATTTAAAAATAGCCTTATATAACGGATCGTAATAAACCCACAAACGCAACATTAGACACTGTAATCTGTCGAAAGAAAACTGTTAACTCCAGTACAAGAATAACAACCAAATTAACCTGTGTAACCAGGGAGAACACTGAGTTTTCTCCCTGGTTTACAGGTTAAATTCTTTTACAGGAGTTAACAGTTTTCTCTCCACAGATTACAGTGTCTAATGTTGCGTTTGTAGGCTTATTACGATCCGTTATTTAAGGCTATTTTGAAAGTTTTGTTGTTGCAATATTTGCAAAAGTGACGAATTTTCTTCTTTACGTTCAACCATTGATATACTATTACTTTTTCTCAGGCTGAAAACCCCATCTACAAAGGAGCACAGCAAAAATATGACAATCCCGTATATGCTGGCAAAAAGAAGTGAGAATTAAAACTGACCAATCAACTAGGTGATCTTAATTTAGTGGGAATGAAACAAATTTCAAAGGGGAGAAACGGATCTGGAAGATCCTACACATAATGTGCAGTTGAATATTGTTTTATGTAGAACGATTATCCACAAGAATTCATTGCATACGATGACCGATGAACAACAGCAGCTACATTTTGTAGTTCAAATTATGATTATCCCTTTATAAAAACAAAAATATTAACATCGGCTCTTTATATATATATATATATTGGTATTGCATAGTATAGCTAGAGCAGCCTGTGAATCAAGTAACGACAGAGAATATCGTGGCTTTGAAGCGTTGACATATCATGAATGACCTAATCCCAGACAAACGTAAATTTCTAGTAGGTATATTTTTCGGTGGAATTATTTACACAGATTTTTCGTTGAGCTAGAAATTCAAAAATTTTGAGTGTGACTCGATTTCCATTTCTTTATAAACCTACCAAGTACGTTATTATTGCAAGAAATTCAGAAAAAGGCAAAANAATTATGATTATCCCTTTATAAAAACAAAAATATTAACATCGGCTCTTTATATATATATATATATTGGTATTGCATAGTATAGCTAGAGCAGCCTGTGAATCAAGTAACGACAGAGAATATCGTGGCTTTGAAGCGTTGACATATCATGAATGACCTAATCCCAGACAAACGTAAATTTCTAGTAGGTATATTTTTCGGTGGAATTATTTACACAGATTTTTCGTTGAGCTAGAAATTCAAAAATTTTGAGTGTGACTCGATTTCCATTTCTTTATAAACCTACCAAGTACGTTATTATTGCAAGAAATTCAGAAAAAGGCAAAATTCCAGCACGGTCCGCAAATTTGGAATATTTGCAAAATCTTTTTCATTTTGAAAAAAAATTCTGTTTTGGTTTCAGTTGCTCAATGTTATCAAACTATAGTGCTCATGTAATAACTGCATTACTACGCTTTTAGAAATTGTCTTATTCGTTATGCTAGGATACGCAGGTCGAGACAACCTTGTCCCCAGGGCCTTTTGTTATATTGGGGACGAGGTTGAGGTCGAGAGGTATTCAAAATTATAACTGGGGGGAGGGGGGGGTTACGAGACACCTTGTATTTTGGAGAAAAACATCTGTGGTATTGATTTGGTTTATTGGAGGTCGTCAGTTTAGTCTTATAGCTTGATTGAATAGAATTCCTGGTGAACTTTGACTTTGAATGTTTGGTCCTAATATTCAATCATTCATTCCTTTATACCCTGTTGTATTTCGTAGCCTGCGTGCAGGCTCAACGCTTCTCAGCGAGTGCTTGACGAGTGTTGAGGCTGCACGCAGGCTAGTATTTCGCTGTTGTTTACCTGCGTAATATCTTTACGCAGATTATTACAGTTTCAGATAGATTTCTAGTCAGGAGTGAATTCAACCTCGCCCTGGGGACGAGGTTGGAGTGAATTTAACTGTTTATATATTTTGTGATATTTGATATTCGAGTTATTTTGGCATTTTCTTAATTTCACAGATAGTTTTCCGGTTCTATTGTAAACATATCCAGACTTTATTTTGGTAATCTTTGGCCAACGTTTTCATTTTTATAGCAAAGTTAATGTTTTATAGCAAAAGCAATGTTTCGTATTTTTGAACAATTTTATAATTTGTTTAGGTCGTAAGAGATTGTGTTATTTTTCAAGCTTTGTTGTCAACTAGGATTTGTTATTTTTGCAAATTTTCATGAAGTTATTTGGTTTGTATACTTTTGATTATTTAATGGCCTCTACTTTTTCACTTTAAGATTAGTATTTACGAAATCAGATTTTTGCTTTTTCGTGTGACTTCTTAGTCCGATTAAACTTATGAAAGTCTATCAAGCTGATACGGCATAGAACATTCAATAATACAGGCGCACCCTGGTTTTTTCCCCTCAGTACTTTCCAACATAAGCTTTCTAACACGACTACAAAACGGGGGGCAAAAACAGCTAAAAAATGCAGTTTTCGTGCGTCATTTTGCCAAATCCCTTTCGACAATAACCCAACATTTCCTCTGACGGGGGAGCTAGATGCTTCCGACGGAGGGGCTGTAGACCCCCCCTAGCCCTGCCCTGGCGCCACCCCCGAGAACAAGACCTTTACCTTATTCTTGGAAATGCGTGTTTTTTATCTTTGACGACTATGAAAACGAAATCGACATTCCTTCGTTTAGTTTCGTGCGTTGGGATGTATCTAGTATCTACCTTGGTCTCATTTTCATAAAGAGATTCGGGAAAGTAGCATAGGGTTCAGGTCTTTAAAACAGGCGGTGTAATTCTATTACCTCTTTCTTCGAGATGCATGGCTTGAAAGAAACTTCGGGTACTTTGCTGTAATTCTCCCGTGGGACTGTTTTGATATCTTGATTATTTTCAAAAGTGGCAGCATTCTTCTTTTTATTAAAAGAATTCATGGAAAATTTTGAAACAATAGAAATTATCGTAAATCCTCAATTAATAGAGGAAATGATACAATCTTCAAGAAACCATAGTTTATGAATGTCCACGATATGGTAGCAAGCAGATATCTGTCGCTCTTCTCGTTCACGATTTTGAAATTTTATGACGTCACAGCCTCAAATACAATAAATGCTGCCATTTTGAAAGTAATCAAGATATCAGAAATGTCCAAGGTAGAGTTGCAGGAATTTCAATTCAAAGAAATAGGTAATATAATTTTAGGTCTCTTTGCGTTGCGTTTGTCTCTATTAGCCAAATTTGTTCCGAAAAACAGTAAAAAACAAACAGTTTTGATACAGACTTTGACTTTGACAAAGAAACGGTTTTTTGTGTGTCTAGCATTGATCGGAGCATGTTTACCT